>KZ810092.1:42756-54732 GCA_000696205.2 Oncopeltus fasciatus
CCCCCCCCCCCCCTTCATGTTCTATAAATACATACCCCCCAGGTTTGTATTTATAGAACATGAGTATTAGTAAATGTAAACTTTATATTATTTATTATACTATTATCAATAAATATTTTGCCCTTCAAATTTTAAATAATATATTTCTTAAAATACTTCGCCCAAAATTCTTAAATCTTAAATTTGGTATTTCAATATCCCTACTTATATTAATAATGTGCTAAACTAATAATTTGATTGGTCTTATAATATAATGGAAATATTTAGACAACTTTTATTGATTTTAATAATTTTATTGAGATTCAAAATATGTTTTCCTTAAGATGAGGTTATAATTTCAGTAAATACATTTTTTTTTTTTTTTGTTTTTTGCGCGCGCGCGAGCTTCAACTTAAAGGCCATTGGCGCTGTTTAGAAACGTACTCACTTCGGCGGTACATGTACTAAAATTCAGTAAATTTAATTTGCTTTATCATACTGTGATTTTTCATACATCATCCTAATAAATAAAATCGCATGTATGTGCGATAATTTTAATAGTTACAATGTAGTTTAGGTAAATTTAATTTAGTGATAAATTTTTACAGTTTTACTCAAGATAAACCGGTATATTATATATCTAAATATGATTGTAAGCTCTTTAGAGTTCGCATTTATCAGATAAAGAAAAAAATTCGGCAAATAAGCTTATTTTTGCAAATTGTTAAATATAGTCAGTAATGGCTCAATTTGATAGACAAAGAGGGGGAGAAGGGGTAAAGATTGACCAAATTTATAATTCGTCTTATTGGATATAGTTAATATTAGAAATATTATAGCTCATAATAGGTGAAAGATGTAATATTGTTACACCAACCACGAAAAAAACGTATTATGGAAAATATTTCAAAATTTATTATGGAAGGCACCTTAATTTAATATGTAGAAGCCAATGTCAGTATTCACACATTATAAACAATTAATGAGAGGGAATAGATTAAAAAATCTATCTGTCCCAGCCAGGAATCGAACCTGGATCTCCTGCTATCCGGGCCAGTGCATTTTTTATTCTATTTCCTCTCATTAATTGTTTAAAATTTACGTAGGATAAAATACCACAACCAAATAAAATATTCACACATAATATTGCAAAATAATTGAGAAATTTAACATTTAGCTAAAAACGAATGACTTTACGATCGGAAATCATATAATCTTTCCTATGTACATTTTTATCAGATTTCACGTACGAAAATCAAGCTATTCACATTGTTAACCTGACGGTAATTTGAATGATGTTCACAGGTTTTTACCAATCCAATAATTTAAAAGCTAAAAATAGGGTTCATTCAAAATTTCATTTATTTTGATGACTCAACAAACCTTACAATAAGACTGGTATCATTTATTACAATAAGTCAGGCACTCATATACTGAGAACTACTAAAAGAAAAATGGTGTAATGATATCATAGTATACTTAAGACTGACGATTAAAAGTATTTACAGTAGAATAATAATAAAAAGAAAAAAAAAGATTAAAATTTCAAAGAGCTCTTGTCCTAATAATGATTTTTTTTTGTACCAATAATATAACTATAATAAAATGAATTATAAAAATTTGAAAAAAAAAATATCTATCTTGCATAACATTAAATTCTACAACGATGATAGACAATCATCGTATTTGAGGCAATAATGACCCTTAGTGGTTGCCATGCCTTTAAATAAATTAAATCGTTTCGACCTCAAGTGATTCAACTGAAAGATTTGTAGATAATTAATCACTTACAAATATTTTATTATAAACTATGATAAATTTGCAGCCACTTAATTGTCTAGATCATTGCTCCACATGGTTAAGTGTAAATCGGAGAGAGGAGAGTTAAGATTGTTCAGATGGCAGTGACAATGATGAGAGGACAGAGGGGAGGGAGAGAGAGAGGACAGAGGGGAGGGAGAGAGATAAGACAGAGGGGAGGGAGGGAGAGAAGATAGAGGGGAGGGAGAGAGAGAGATAGAGAGAGAGAGAGTGATAAAAGTGTCACTGGGTCTAGGTCCTGTTGGCACGGTAACCCACAGCGAGCCGGCGGGGAGAAACCGGCACTGGAAGCTCAAGACGCCAGCCAAATGTGGCAAACTTGGCAGGCGAGACTCTGCTTTCAACGGCAGAGGACAATTGTACTTTTCCTTTGGCAGAAGGCATTGGCAAACCCACGGCAAGAGTTCGCAGGATGGGATGGCCAGCATACACATGCTCAATTCAGTCCCGAAAGGCCGCGTTCAAGCGGGGAACCAATACCTGCAGATAGATAGTAAAACAGCGTTAGGAAAGCAGAGGTCCAGTCAACAACTCACCAAAAGCTCACAAGTTGAGTTTTTCAGTTGAAGTCAAACTGACATTTATATTTGAGTCCAATAAGTTTAGGTGTTAAAATAGGACCACTCAGTATAATAAGGCTCTTTATCATCCTATAATACCCTTTGGTCTTTGGTCCCTTCCCTTCTCACAGTATTGAATGCCCATTAAAATTGCTAACCCCAACGTCATCAATCTAATAAGTGTTCTAGCCGATGCAGGAGCCAAACAGAACTTCATTTTCCGGGTATATCTTTTATAAATTCAAGGAGTGAGTATAGCTAGCATATTACTAGTGCGGAGGACAGAATAGAGTGTTATTAAATTATGAGGAATTCAAATTTAGTTGGGCAAGTTCTACAGTTAACACTCTCCTACCATAATGCTGTTTTTATTATCCTCAGTTAGTACCATTACTTCTAGAGCAGGGATTCTATTTGTATTTTTGATCTGCTCCATATTGACTTTATTCTTTGTTTATATCCTCAAATTAATTGCAGTCCACGTGATCAAATTAAGCTACTAGAAACAATCAGATAAAACCTAGTACATCTCTCAGGTAAGGGCTTGTGNTCTTTTGTTCTTGAATAAAGCAAATGTTTTTAATTTAGGTTTTGGCTTAGGGCAAACCCTTTATAGAATTATTTTTATATTGTATGAGGCAAAGTGGTGAGTAAAATTATAAATAGTTTTGTTATTTGAGTTAGGTTCCCATCTTCTGAAGATGGTTTGCAGAAACCAATGAAGACGGATTACAAAAGGTATGATATGATTAAGTGTCTTTATTTCCTCGAGATGTTTGAAACAGTTGCTAGTGACCGAACTGAGATAAAAGGCATTTATTCATTGGGAATTAATAAACACAATCCGATAACACAAATGTTTAGAGGAGACATAGCTGTCAATGAAGAACAAAAGATTTGTTCCAAAAACGAAATATCACAATGGCACTGATGTAAAATATCACACACCAGCTGATATGTGGCCTGTAAATATTAATAACTGAAATCTGGAGCTAAAATGAATGAAAATCCGAATGACATTAATAATGGTTATTATAATGAAACTCAATGATTTAATTCTACAAAAGTAATCACAAAAAAAAAATCACTTATGAAAGAAAGAAAGAAAATAAACTTTATTCTGGGAATAACTTATAAGTTCCCTTGAAGAACATTAAATGAATTTAACAATAGGTCATTTGTGGCTCAAAAAATATACATTATTGTAAATAAATAAAACAATTATTAAGTATTTATAAAAGGGGATGATGAAAATTAAATATTAAGAAAAAATTATGAGTGAGCTTATAACCGGTTTAGGAATTAAAATGCAATGTGAAGTACACATTTAACGAAGACACCAACTCACATTTTTGCTTTTACTCATAATCTACATTCATTCCACACAAGCACAACATTCATTTAATCATTAACAAGCAAAATTCACAGCTAAGAAGATTCAGTTTGGATGGATAAGAGATGCTGAAAAAGGAGAGATTTGAAAATGGAAAGAGAAGGAGCACGTCGAATATTTGTGGGTAGGGAGTTCCAAAGGCTAGAAGAAAAGAGCGGCGAAATGAAGTAGTTCTATAAGAGGGAGTGTAAAGATCAGAGGTACGGGATCTAGTGTGGCGTGGACGGACTGAGGAGGTGAAGGTAAGGAGTTGATAAATGTAAGAAGGAGAATGTGTGGAGACAGTATTATAAAGGAAGGAACCAAGGAAGTAAAATCTGTGGCAGTAAGGAAACAACCACTTTAAATCTGTATACTCGCCTGTTACCCGGGAATTCCAAGATGAGCCGAAGACAAACCTAACACAACAGTTTATGAGACGCTTCAGTCTATCATCAAGCCCACCCTAGACGCCGACCTGTACCACACAACAATAATCAAAGTGGGGGAGAATAAGAGAAGAAACAAGGAGTTGACGTGTAGATCTGAGACTGAAGGCGCGTATGGACTGAAGACTATGTCGTACTCTAGTATTTTCTAACCAAAAATTAGTTTTCTAAACAAAATTTCCATATATCAGCTCTTTATTTTTATATTTTATTTATTTTTTATTTTTTGTTGTGTCAAGACATATTTTTCTTCTTTTTACACTAACCCCCAGGAGAGGGGGGAGAAATCGATAGAGGAAGGGAAAGATTGCGAGGAAACGGATACAGTTTCACGAGAATACCCTCAGAAATAAAGAGGAAATGAGAGATCCCAGGATACTTCCCCTAATGTAACGAGTTCCAAATCATTGATTTAGAAAGTTTTGTTAAACCGAGAAAATACCAACACTATCTGAAGAAATTCTCCCTTCTTCTTTAATTCATTATTTATCTTACACTATATATTTCTTTTTCAACAGAAAGTAATAATAAATAAAAAGGTATAAAAATAAAATAAAAATCATAATCCTAAGGTCGTTTCCATTATAGATTCATGTCGACTCATACCACTCATTTAAATGCATGCTGATTCAGTGGTTTGCATTTAATTTGCAAATTGCATTTAATGAATTACCCCATATATTAATATTAGCACCTTTTGACGATTATGAAAAGATTTGTAGAAATACCAGGTGGAATATAAAATATTTTTCAATTAGTCTAGAAATAAATTTCTAACGTGGTTGTAACAACAACCAAGTTTATGATATATAATTAAAATATTTTAGTTATTATTTTGATTATTGTTGAAAATATAAGAGATATTTCAGTAAGACAATATAGAAAATCTATCACACCATTAGAGGAGTAGAAAAAGTTTTGAGGTTCATAAGTTATTTTGTTGGCTATGTGATCAATAGCTAACTACTTTAAATACTTCTAAAAACATTAGCAGAAATACATTATTTATTCAGTAGTGAATTCTAAGTGGATATCTAGAGCAACCCTTGATCTGCAATAAATAAATATTTTATATTCCACCTGGTATTTCTACAAATCTTTTCATAAAGGTGCTAATATTAATATATGGGGTAATTCATTAAATGCAATTTGCAAATTGAATACAAACCACTGAATCAGCTTGCATTTAAATGACTGGTATGAGTCGACATGAATCTATAATGGAAACGACCTTAGGATTATGATTAACACACAAAAAAACGCGACTGGAATCAATGATTCTGAAAGCGCTCATCAATTAAAATGTCTAAAATAATTAGATGCTATTTGATAAACCTGGCAAGTTAACTTCGATAACACCGCAAATAAATGAATTCGTGGATATCTATTTCTACATTTATAGTATAAAAGGACTTGGAAATTATTATTTGTCCATCTTTAAGAAACCACCCAACCTCATCAGGATTATTCCCTACAACCACTTCTCCCCTTCATTATATTCTTCTTTCAATCCACAAGACTAGAGTGAAGAAAAATTTACAGTAGGCTTTTTGATTACATTTTTGATGTCAGCCAATTTCATTACATAAGGTGTCCGTGAAATTGTTACCATCTCCAATGACCCTTAGTGGTTGCAAGGGAGGCTAACACAGAAAAAAATTGTTACCATGTTTAGAGATACTGGCCTTTAGGCCAAGACACAACAGTAGACTTCCAAAGATTGTGGAAGAATCGCAATGTTCTACAATAAAAAATTCTTAATCAGTGAATTTATTTTTATTTTCTGATTTTTTGTATGACCCTGTAATTGGCTTCAAGTTGAAATATTCTTTAATTTTTTTTTTTAACAGTGGTAATTTCAAATCCGACCAAAATATTCATGTGACATTCAATATATTTCGTGACTCACTTAACTGACTCAATTTGCAATTTTTTATAATTTCTGGCGATAAAATTTTCAAGTGAAGGATGTTCTAAGAATGTGTTATATTTTGAGTAGAAAGGTCCTAAATAGAATTTACTTGGTGAACCCATTGTGAGGGAATGAGTTATGCGGTAGAGAATTTATATGGGAAATGGATTAGTATTTAATTTTTTTTTTTTTTTTTCTAAAATCTGGGTTATAACTCCATAGTAAAAGATGGTTATATTTATTAATCGGTGAGATAGTGTAATAAGGAAGATTTTTTTTTAAATATATANTTTTTTTTTTTTTTTTTTTTTTTTTTTTTTTTTTTTTTTTTTTTTTTTTTTTTTTTTTTTTTTTTTTTTTTTTTTATAATCTCCACTAAAGTTGCCCTCATATTGCTTTGATAATTTTGAATATTAGTTAGTCAATTAGCATAGCAATATTTCTACCATCTACATGTACATGGACGAAAAAAGGGAAAATGGTTATCTTATTAACTAAAATGGAGAAATTTTTTGACCATAGATATTGTTATTCGATGTTTTTTTGTTGGGGTTCGGTCAAGGTTGATCAACAAAAAAAATACGAATTAAAAAATTGTAATTTTTTAACAATTATCTGCCAACGTTTCGGCTTACTTTGTAAGCCATCTTCAGGGCTGTTGTCACAAGAATAAAATAAAAATAAAAAAATTGAATGATTTACTACATTCTAATACAGAATTGCCATAACTAAATGTAATGTGATATCAAAAGTATGGATGTAGTAAACTATGAAGAAAAATTCAAAATGCAAAAAACGAACTACTAAAAAATTAATTAACATTTCATGAAGGCGACAGGAGACGTCGTGTCTCTAAGATCACATTTTCATGACTGAGAGGAAAGGTTTTGAAAATTGTGAGAAATTTACTAAGTAAGATTTTATAGAAAGTTGTTTTTTTTTTGTTTGTTTTTTATCATTGCTATAATTTAACAATAAAAAATAAAAATGGAAATCAGTCCCACAACAGAGAAAAGAGACACAGGGGGAAATAAATGTAATGGATATGTTTATTCGCTAACGACAGTAAAGAAGGCGTGGTCTGCCTACCAATCTGCTTTTTATAATTTTTATTTTCCATTCCATTAAAATGATGCCCGATTTGGACAGCGCATTCTAAGGAGCTCATCAGGAATCCTTTAGGTCATCAAAAACAGAAGCACTGAAAGAAAAAAAAATTTTCTGTTTGAGCAATGAACTTAGGGCTCATGAGTTCAATCCAGTGTCATAACCACTGTTTCGCACCCATTCTTTATTTTATACTTCCAGTTTTACCTCATTGGGTAATGAAAGGGTAGACTATCTTTAGTTAGTAGCAATTTTTAGTGCAAGGAAACAGAAGACACTAGTGCGGGGAATTTAATAACTTATCAGACTGGTCCCGGTAGCATAAGTGGTAAATGCACCGGCCCGGATAGCAGAAAATCCAGGTGAGAGTCCTGGCTAGGATAGTTAGATTTTTTATTCTGTTCCCTTGCACTGAAAAATTGTTAAATTTTACGTCGGATTAAATACCACAAAAAAATAAAATTTATAGATTTAGTTAGTAACTTTTATTTTTCTAGGGTGATACTCGAAACATTAGAACTACTTTTTGGAGTCCCGAACAGATTTCAAACCTGGGGCCCAGCTACCATATTTTATTTATAGTAAAGAAACAATATTCATGTATTTAAATAAAGTTATTATATTATATAAAAATAAATAACTAAAGATAAACCTCATCCCTCTACCGTAAATCCCATTTTATTTTTGACTGTGCATCAGATTTTGCGAAACTAGTTATATCATGAGTACAAGTCCTTCTGTCCATATGGCATTATTTGCTTTTCATTTGATCAATACTGCTAAATTGAACTCTTCACGAATGGATATCGGTTCTACATGGCGTCTTCTCTTAAATTATCTTAACTCTACGTGCAAAAATAAAGATAAAACAATATGCCGTTTAGGTTTGTTACAAATAGCCAGTGTTCGGTCGATAGAGTAATAAATACAACTACATAGCATTAGGCCTTTTTTTTTTTTAGGATACAATATTTCGGTTCATATTGCTAGCCTTCTTCAGAGATATATCACACACAGCAAGTGAATTATTGTACGCAAGACATTAAAATATCTATGAAGTAGGTACTGCATTAACTAAGCAATTAAATCAATTTTTAAGTATTCTGATTGACATTAATAAAGATATTAAAAACTCAGTCCTATTTGCCAAAAAAAAAAGATGTGGGTAAGCTATGAATTGGCTGAGATTGGAGGAGGATTCAAGCGTTAGGGTCGCTCCCACCATATTAAAGTGGTTGTGATCCGGTCACTGAGTTATAAATATAAACATATTTAATTTAGAGGTAACTAGCTGACAGACGAGCTTTATCAGAACAGGTTAGTCAGGATTTAGTTACTGTGGAGCAAGAGACTCTCTTTCCCCATTATCCCATTTGCCTAGAAGAAGGCCTGAAATTTTGGCTGAAACATTGGTGAAAATAATTTTTTTTTAAACTTTTAGCTTACAAATCATTATTTTACTTCTTCAGCTCCTAGAAATGAATACCTGACTAATTTCTCCTTAAAAACAAATTTTCGAACCAATACTATCAATAATTTAAATATCCCCCTCTAAGTATCCTCGAACCAGATGACCTTAAAAACTGGCTAAGGAAAATGGCACTCCAAGACTGGGAAAATGCATGGATGCTAGAACCAGCACACAACAAACTGCGGAGTTTAAAAAACACCACAAAAGAATGGAACACCTCTATCCGTGGGAATAGAAGAGAAGAGGTAATACTGACCCGTATGCGGATAGGTCACACGAACCTTACTCATATACACCTAATTAACAAAGATCTGCCGCCTAAGTGTAATACCTGCCAAGTTCACCTAACAATCCAGCACATCATAGAGGTTTGCCCAGTTTATCAGAATTACTTCACTAGGGAAGGCATTGGAAGAAATATGGCGGAGTGCCTTGGGAACAACCCCTCTACAGTGGATGGGCTGTTAAACTTTCTTAAAAAAGCAGGTATAGCCTGGAAAATCTAAATTAAAGAATGAGATATTATTTATTATTTTAGTTAATAATAATTTATTTATTATAATTTATTAAATATATAATAATAATATTTAAATTAAAATAAAAAATCCATTAATTTAGGTTGTTATAGTGGTCGAAATAATCCTGATTCCTGTCTTTTATTAACTAATTTATAGTAAACATATTAAAGGGTATTTATAGGGCGTAATAACCTAGAAGTTGATTGCCCTCCAATCTACTACTACTACTACTAATTTAAATTCAAATTACCACGATAAAACATTTGTTGTTGTATAAAACATAGTCTTTCCCCAAATATGAAGGGAATGTCACCCGAACTTACATGTTATGTAACAACAAGTTATTTAATCCTTCCAATTGTTTTTGCTGGTTTTCCTTTCAAAAGCCCTACTTTCCTTCCAATAAATCCTTATTTAACTCCCCCTACAACACACCCCGCTCCTTTCGGCTTGCCTTAATCCACCAACACTTATTGGACTTTTCTGTCATTCACTTGACCTATATATGTGTGTGTGTGTGTGAAATGTTATAAAAAATGTTATATTCTTATTTTATAATGCTATTAATGTTTCTATCATAGTTTTTATTCACTGTGTATATGTGTTACATTTGTTTTGTTAAATTAAGGCCGAACGTTGATCAAAATAAAAGCATTTTGGTTCAAATTTTTTTATTATTATTTAAAACTCATTGACCAATACTCCTTACAAAAAAAAAACTGTTATAATGTTAAATTTTCAGAGATATAAATCGTGTCATTTCAGAAAAGTAAAAATACCTATGAAGGAAGGGATTAAGATAAAGGACATATAGCTTATCATGTTTATCTAATCAGTAGTTATATTTACAGATATTTTAATAATCCTGTCATTTATTGTCTGGTACTTATAATACTTATAACGTCATCAGTCAGTACTTGCCATTCCATTGCCACTTGCACACCTCTCGTAAAGTGATGGCCATGATTGACACCTTGAGCTTGTATCTAATCAACCATTCTCCTTACAACCCAGATCTAGCCCCCTGTGACTACTTCCTGTTCTATAATCTCAAATAGGACCTCAGAAGAAGGCGATTTAAGGACGAACACCAACTCAAAGAGGCTATTGGTGCACATTTGGTTCCCAAGAAGAAAATTATTATTTGGGGGTTTAGAGAAATGAATAAATAGATGTAATAAATGTACTGGTAATAGTGGACATTATATGGAAAAATAATATGTTTTTCATTGCTTTTCGGGAACTTTTTGACCTGCCATCGAATATATGAAATTTTTATTCTACATTTTTGTGTAAGAGTATGGGGAGAACTCAATGCTGCCCCAAAATTTTGACAATTTAACATTTTATCTCTAACTGGGAATATTCTGACTATGCGAACCAGTAAAGGCGTGGCCTTGAGGGGTGCTCTGGAAGATCTCAAATTCTACAAGGATAGCGGCGGCTCAAATTCCCCAGTGGCTTAGGGCTGATAGGGTTGGCTCGAGTGGGGGAACCCTACTCCCGCGGCTTGTCGAGGGGAGGGGGTATTGGGGTGGCGTTAACTCCCGAGTCAGCACCTCGAATAGCTGGAGTGTTCGGATTGCGACCTGATTTCCCCTCGGAACTCATTAGACGGGATAGGAAGTCTAGAGACGGGAAACGCCAGTCGGTCTTAGACTCCTAGACCAGACGGATTCCAGTCGCTGGAGTCTGCCTCAGCAAGCTTGGAAATATGTATTGAATGTATTGTACGATATATAAGCATTGTTCAAAGCGGTATGTCGATCTGATGTTAAACTGCTCAAAAATTTAAGTTTATTACAAGAATTATAATGTTCAAATGAGCTTTTTCATAAACTTAAATTACATCAATGTTCGGAAATGTAAAATGAAATTCTGCCACATAGGAGCTGCGTATACTAAGCGAATTCCTCAACATCGTAGTCAACGAATATATATATTTGAACTTTTCTTTCTATTGCTACACACACTGCTATTGGTCCGGTTTTCTTCAATGACAAACTAAGTCTTTCTTTTATTATTTATTAGCTACGCCCCAAATTCATTATGTAATAAATGATATAGGTTTCTTTTTAAAATTCAGGTAACCCCACACTATTAGTAGTGGAATTCTATTAGTGTGTAGCACTTAAAATACTTTTATTAGTAAGCAAATCTGTGTTAAGCTTCATTGTTCTATTGCGCCCACTGCAACGAAAAACATTTTCCACTCGCATTTGACTATTCCATTCTCCAACTTATCTTAGTGAAATTTTGCTAAATAACGAACTCAGCCTTTTGTTTTGTATTTTAAATGTCCTATGTCAAATTTCATTAAGAAAATTTGATAACTAGAGCCTCTAGACAGTTAATTACACACACACACACGCAACACAGACGCACGTATGCGCATGTATACATATACATATATAATGGTGAGTATCATTTGAAGTGGCTAACTTTTAGTATCAGAGAAAATGACGACGAAAAATTCAAAAACCGTTTATTATTAAAAATTAATCGATTATAATTATTATTATTATCCAAGAAACTATGATGCTGTCGCCAATTGAAAAATTAAAAAATGAAAAGTTGGTTATTAGATTAATTGGTGTTAGATTAACACCAATTTTTGTACAAAAAACGTTCGTTATATCACAATGAATTTCAAAACATGAACAATTATTGGTGAGAAGACTATACTTTTTTTTAAAAGTAAACTAGAGTAAAGGAAGGGGTTGTTCAGTTGTTGATATAAATATTTTTTCTTAAAAATTTTTCAATCAATATCCATTAATTTAGGTT
>KZ810093.1:0-20255 GCA_000696205.2 Oncopeltus fasciatus
AGAACAAAGAAAATATTTTTTTTTTTTTCAACTTAAGAAATTTCTTTAAAATGAGATTAACTTCATGAATGTTGAGTTCAAGTAAGCTGAAACGTTATAATGAATTTCACAACAAATTTTTTACTATTGTAGTCTTCCAACTCCAACCCCTACAACCCTCTCCGTCGACTAAAACGAAGAACCTACTGGGGACATAGTCTGTAAATAATTAGAGAGTGGTGTCATTGGTCACCTTCTCTCCACATGTGACTAACATTGAATGTCAGTTTTACTTCATTGTGATCAAATTAGAAATTTTTTTTTTTAACATAATGTAATAAATAAAAAAAAGTTTAATTATAATACTGTTTATAGTTCGTGGCATTTCTATGTTTTCTTTACAGGAGCTTTGGAAGCCTAAATTTCCGTGCCTAATACCATGAAGTATGGCCTACAATGTTGAATAGTGTAGAAAGAAACAATCTCCTAAATACAGAAACATATGTGGAAATCCCCAAATCCCAGGGAGTCCTTCGAAAACCCCACACGTCTCTCTCAGGCCACAAAGAGAGCTTAGGATGGATGTGCCGACTAAGTGGTTTCAAGTCAGCTAAGGAAGCTTCGCCATACTAATAACTTGCAGAGCTTATCACACTTAAGGTAAAACCAATAGGCCTGGCATTGGTAATGAATAATTTTCACTCATTTCACATCTCCATAAAAAGTTGACCTCATAAAAATCATCGATCAATATTGAATAGAATAGAAAAGGAATATATCTTGGTTGACAAATAATTGACACGCTTAATCTGGAATATAAAGATCAATTATGTAAATTCGGAAGTTACGCATGAAATGAATACTGGTATGTGTTAGTCTTCATATTTTTTAATAAACAATCCAATCTTGAGGATCGCACACGTTGTTCACACCTTATCAAAATAGGTAAATACTTTACGAAGTTAATATAAATTCGTTGATTAGTTTTTTTTTTTTGTTTTTTTTAATTTATGGTGTTGGCCTCCCTCTCAACCATATTGGGTCATGGAGGGAGGAACGGGTTTCCACCCCATTCTAAACACCCATAGCTCAAGACAATCTTTTATTTGTAAATAAAAGATTAACCTGGGTGGGATTCGAACCCGACGCGCCATAATTAGGAGACCCGGACGGACCCCCTCAGCTACCCTGGCGCCCCTGATTATCAATCGAGAATCTGTCGATAGAGATCGATCAAGATATTACCTCTACCTGAGATAGATAAAACAAAACGTCCATCCCACAATATCTGCTTAAGCTAAACAGTTTTCCCTTATTTCCGAGGGCGGCGGTCAAAATTGTTGTTATAAGAGTTAATGACTAATTTTATACATTATTTATTTTATGTGAATATATTGTCATCAGTACATAGATAGATGAGTTGATGTTGCGGAGGCAGCCGCTAGGCTGGCCCTAAAAGACGAGGTACGACTTTAAACTCTACAGTTTTTAAATTTTTAATAATCTCTTTTGTAATTTTTTTTAGAACAATACATTTTACCAAGATATTGAGTATTATTATGAGTAAATTTAGTTTATCTTTCGCCTGAACCCATTTTAGCTGTCAAAAAATATAAAATTGGGACATTGAAAGCGAGGCTGTGTACAAATAAAGTAAATAGTCCGACAAAACAGAAGAAGTGAGCTAGGGGCGGAGTGCAGAGCATATGCATCCCCGTGTCGCCATTTCAAGTATTTGAAGTACTTGTGAAATATATGTCCTCTGTAAGTCCATCATTCTTCTTGGAGCTGGTAAGTAATTTTTTTTAAATTTTAATACTGATGAACAAACAGGGAGCAAACTGAAAATGAAAGAGCTCATTTTAACTATTCGTTAGAAAGATTAATTTAAAATTAAGTGTAGAAATGGAAGAGTAGAGATATATTAAAAAAGTAAAAAAAAGCCTGTTCCGTTTCTCTAATTAAATTAAAAAAAAAAAAACATTTTTTAAGCAAAATATTTCAGATTAAGTATTTAAATAGTACATTTAGTAACTCATTCGGTGTACTTTTTTTTGTATTACTTTGGTAACATTTGGTAGGTAATAAGGTCAAATTAGTGAATGAATAAAAGTCTGGAAGAGCGAGAACAGCATAAAGAACACATACGGAGTCTCAAATTGACAATTCCATATCGTATGTTCCCCTCTGGGCTTATATTCTAGCGGCATATAATTAATAAATGGTATATAATTTATTATCATACACTTCCGCACTCCCTTGAAATGTCATCAGTGGAACATAGCTTAAAATCGATTTCACATTAATAGTCTGAATTTAAAAATCCTAAAAGATTCATCAAACATTTTTCAAGATTCGCATGCAGGCCTTGTGGTCGGCTAATTTTTCATTTCGCGAAATTGTCAAATATGGTTTCTTTATTTGTAAAAATACTTTAATACTACACACACGCATACGCACATGCACAAACATAAGAAGAATATATATATATATATATATTACACACACACACACACACACAAAGGTTTACATATAGCGTATGTGTGTGTGTAAAACATTTCTCGCCTCTCCTCCTTATGCTTTAACAAATTAGAAAATAATGGTTGAAATAAATAAATCAGGATTCGCCTTTTACCCACAAAGTCTGTACAAATTTTGTTATAAATATAATGTACTTTGAAAGGGAACATTTGAAGTGTAATATTGAGAGCATCTTCATAAATCTGATAGTTTTTCTTTCTTTTTATAACCTTTATTTACATATTACATTCTGTTAAAAAAAACAACAATTATTTGATAAAAATGAATCATAGAAAAAAATGACATTAATGAAAGTCACATGAAGAAAGGAGGTGACCAGTGATACCATTCTCAAATTATTTACCGACTATGTCTCCAGGAGGCCATCTTCTTTTGAGACGACGGGGAGGGTTGTAGGGGTTGGAGTTGGAAGACAAGGTATATGCTAGTGGATTAGGATGGAATGGCAGTTTACTGTGGAAAACGCTAAAGCGGGAAGAGATTAGACGAAGAATAATTTTAGAAAGAATTTTAATATTAAAATCGTGGTGAAGAGAGGAATTGGATACGTAATAGGGAACATTATTCGGAAGGTTTTGGATTGATATGACTGAATTCGTTGGATGTTGGAAGGCTTATAAGTGGAGGTTGCATGTCGTAATAAGGTTTTGTAGAACGTCAGTTCGTTTTCTATCGTAAAATTGGATTTCTTATTCATTAGATTGTATAGAAGTCCATATCGTCGATTGAGTTTATGTATATTAATTTTAGTTTGTTCGCCCCATGTAAGTCGTGAGTCAAGATGGAACCCAAGGTAACGAACGGAATTTAACTGTGGTAAAGGAATATTGTTAAATTTCACAATTTCAGGGAAGTCTTTTTTCCGCAGTTGGAAATCAACTTGAACGCATTTTTCTTCATTGTTTTTTTATTCTCCATTTGCCACACCATTGTTTGATTTTTTCGAGGTGATCTTGAAGGTTTTTAGAAGCAGTTTTAGGATCGGGATGGGAGGATAGGATAGCTTTGTCGTCCGCAAATAGAGGTAAGATGGTACTTGGATGGGTAGGGATGTCAGCAGTGTACAGGATGAATAGGATAGGTCCAAGCAAAATCTGATAGTATTAAATTTTTCTAGTTTCCTGAGAAGAGAATTATATTCATTCCAAACATATTTCTGCCGTTAAAGTCTTAATATTATATTAATAATCTGCCTTTTTCTCTTCTACCATGACTTATAAGCAGTTTCTCTCTTACTTTATACAGTAAATTTCACATATTTAAACTTGTACTATTTATTGGCTTATCGCTTCATAGCTCATAGGCAGTATTAGACAGATCTTTCTCCAATATAAGATCAATATTTGTACAAAATAACCACAAAACCTTCAGAATTTGAAGAAGAGACATAGTGAATCTATCGACAATAGCACCATGTTTTGAAGTGAATTGTTCACTGATTAGTCTCCTAACTAGATAGTAACTCACCTCCTGAGGTAGAAGGACACGATAGGCTTGGGTATGACGCCTTCGGAGACATAGTGAATCTATCGACAAAACCACCATGTTTTGAAGTGAACAGTTCCCTGATCAGTCTCCTAACTAGATAGTAACTCACCTCCTGAGGTAGAAGGACACGATAGGCTTGGGTATGACGCCTTCGGAGACATAGTGAATCTATTGACAAAACCACCATGTTTTGAAGTGAACAGTTCNAAAAAGAATAATCTATTTATTTTTGTTAAAAAAAGAAAAAATTAATAAGATCGTTAATTGGAAATGGATAGAGAATATGAGCTACTGGAGTAATTTAAATATTTTCGTAGAATATCTAGGTTGATATTCTCTGATCGCAAGCTACCGAGCATGTGTGGTGAAAATATTACTGAAGAAGTATAATCAATATTTATCTATTGCCGAGAAGATATTTTACTAATTTGTTACAGTTTATAAATTTTCTCATATGTCCTTCAAAGATATCCTTTAGAGCTTTAAAACTAGCATTAAATATGAGTTATAAATTAAAAAATTTAAAGAGAATAACTTTATTGTGTACTATTAGATAATTTTAGTTGGGGTTCGGTCAAGGTAGATCCAAAAAAAAAATACTAATTTAAAAGAAGGGTATATTTTAAAAAGATTATCTGCCAACGTTTCGGCCTACATTGTAAGCCATCTTCAGGGCTGCCTATCATGAAGATGAGAGAGGACGTCCTTTCCCTAAGTTCACATTTCCATGACCTGTTTATTGTGTACTGTCATATAAAGCATATGGCTTAGCCTATACAGTTAGTTTATTATTGTTCTTCCTAAAAACATATGACTTAACCTATACAGTTAGTTTGTTATAATTCCTCAAAAAGAAACGCGTTATTTGAATTGTGCTTGTATTAATGTCTCATAAAGCCTTAATTCAGAAGATTAATCTATTGCATGTACTCCACAAGTTAGAGGCAAGTCATATAGCAAGTCTTATATGAAGCACTCGAAATAACAAAGAGATATGACTGAATAGAGTACTTACGGTCAAGGTGTCTTTTCCAACATTCCCATCTACTTCTCCTGTTCCGTAACTGATCGAGACACTTTTACCTAAATCCTGAAAGGTCGATGACATTCCTCCCTTGAAACTGCTGTGTTTCCCTAAACATGAAATATATTAAATATTAAAATACTGAAAATGAAACATTGAGTGGCTGGAGCGCTCATTATATGGTGACCGAGCTCCGAGGATTGAATCATTGATTCTGAAATTCATTTTGATTTAGATTGGATTCAAGTCACATCAAATATATGTTTATGGTATATTGTATGTACTTAGTAGAGGTAAGAGTCGCTGAGTACCATACTTACAACATGCATAGCTGAACCAACATCTGTTTGACGGCACCCAGAGGTCGGAAGAGCCTGTATCGAAAACAACCTGGAAGCTTTGAGGGGGTGTGCCTAAACTTATTTCTCCATAGTATTCCATCTGGAAATTGTAATAATTAGGACTTATACATTGCCAATTACAATTTTAGTACAGAATTTTAAATTAAAATACCGTTAACAGTAATATTTTGCTAGATTATGAAAAATAAGACTTCACAATAGTGTCAATAAACCTAAAGAAATGTGAATAATAATAATAATAAATTTACTTTAGTCTTAATAAAATACAGGAAATAGTTTTGCTGATTTTTTAGAGTAGATCAGTTAAGACAGTTTTTTTTGGGGGCGCCAGGCTAGCTCAGGGGATCCGTACGTGTCTCGCAATCCTGACGCCCAGGTCAATCTTTTATTTATAATATAGAAGCTTGTCCTGAGCCATGGGTGTTTAAAAAGGGGTGGCAACCTTTAAGTAGCCCCTCCCTCCAATGACCCTAAGTGGTTGCAAGGGAGGCTAACACAGCAAAAAAAAATAATGAATAGTTTTGAGGTATGTATTTAATTAGGCTATTGATTGTGCATTGAAAAATAAATTGATCCGATCGGAAAATCGCTGCAGCCCAAATATTATTCACTGAACACGGCGTAAAATATTTCGTGGGTCGCATTGCCTACACTGGTGCGTATTTCTCTTACAAGCAATAGTGCAAGTCTTGGGCCGATGCAGCATATTTCCGTGTATNTATATATATATACATACACCTAGAATGTACAATTGCCAAAAATAGCTTGGAACTACTATCAATAAGTTTATTTCATGGTGGAATAATATTAAAGAAAAAAAATTAAATGCAAGTATTTTTTGTTAGTATAAACATCCTCCAATCTCAAAAATGTAAGTCTGAATAGATCTAAAATAATTATTTGTTATCCTAAGAGTGACAATAAGTTAGATTTTAAAGTAAATGACTAGGATCTGACATAGAGGAAGAATTATGAGAAAAATTGTGATAAAAACTTTTTTTTTTTAAATAATGCCTCAATGTTGGCTTGTTTGGTGAGAACTTTCTGTTGGTAACATTACAGGAACATTTAAAAGAAAAATTCATTGGCTTTGGTCATGGTAGCTTATGAATCAATCTAATTTAGGCACGAATAATAATCCGCACATATTTAGCTTAACTTTATTGAAATATGGAAATGATAAATAACAATTAAGGACTATGGTTGACTTTTCCAATCAAGCCTTAAGCCGTCATGGATTATCTTGGTTTTTATTTATTCCAGTGAAATAATACTGAAGTTTTGAATTGTTACTGAAGTTAGTTAAATGTTTTCCAGTGATTTTTTTATTAGAAATTTATATCATCTTGAAGTATGGATAAAGTTAATAAACTAGTTAAAACAAAACAAAAAGAAAAAATAAAGGAAAAAAAGAAGAGAAAAGAGCCTGATAAAGCCTTTTCTGTAGGATTAATATTTTTGAACTCGTTGCCTGGCAACGGTATTGGTATTCAATCGAGTGAAAATAATGAAAATATTTCCCAGAGGGTATAGCAGACTATTAACCGCGTGTAATGTAAGATTTAAATTTTATGTCTACCAACGTTCAGTACAAATCATGTTAAAAAAAATTAATTAAACAATGCTTGACTCCAAAATTAGAAAGTTTATCCCGCCAGAAACTAGGCATATTTCACAGCATCAAAGATAATGTAAATTTTTTTCTCGATCCTAACTCCTTTTGTTTCAATTTTCTAATAAGACAAAGAAATAAATGATAGTCCGACGCATATGAGCTACGTAAACTCAACCAATTTTTCATGAAGGTGGATCTTAATGAGAATAAACTGATAAATTTGTTCTTTCAAGTTAAAAGCTTCAAAAAATTAAAGTTAAAAGCTGATGTTCCTGAGAATGAATTACGTTAACTTAGAAAGGAGAGTAGGGGATGCGCTCAACCATCCTAGTTAATTTTTCATTGCCATCTTTATTGTGCATTTTTTTTTTTTTTTTTTTTTAATGTTGCAGAACAAAAATGATGGAGAAATATTTTTGATTTATTCTTAGTTTCACTTAACACTAATAACGATAATTTAAAAGTAGTGTGCCGGACTAACTCTAGAATTTATGTACATAAAAATGTATCTATTTATCATATATTATGTTTTATATATTTTATTGTGATAATCTAATTTTAAATCCTGCATAGATGACAGCAACACCCTCATTAGTGTTTGAGCTAAGATTCCATTTTTTCGAAAAGCACAAACAATTTTACCAGAGCTCGTGGGATTATTATCCTCCAAAATGCAATCGAATCTGTAAAACAATTGATTAAGGATAAAATAAAAGGAAAGATGAAACTATAACGGGGTGAAAATGACTTCGACCATGACAGAGCGGTAGTTTTTATAAAAATAATGCAGTGAGACTTATAAAAATATAAATTCGGTGATTGTGTACTTTTTCCTCAGGAAGTAAAGAATGTACAACTCAAAGAAGCTTTTAAATGTTATTTCCATAGGTATAGTTGATAGAATGCTAGGTATTTACTGGGTATAAGTTGCTAGGATATTAGGTATAAGTTGCTAGGTTGCTAGGTATAAGTTGCTAGGTTGCTAGGTATAAGTTGCTAGTTTGCTAGGCATTGCTGCTAGGTTGCTAGGTTTAAGTTGATAGTTTGCTAGGCATTGCTGCCAGATCGCTAGGTATTCGTTGGCAGATATATATATATATATATATATATATATATCTGCCAACGAATACCTAGCGATCTGGCAGCAATGCCTAGCAAACTATCAACTTAAACCTAGCAACCTAGCAGCAATGCCTAGCAAACTAGCAACTTATACCTAGCAACCTAGCAACTTATACCTAGCAACCTAGCAACTAATACCTCTNTATATATCTGCCAACGAATACCTATTGACTAGTATATACTAGTCTGCCAGCGATAAATATTGACTAGTTTATTAATAAAGTGAAATTATATAGTAGAACAACTAATTTATAGGAATAAATGATTTCTTGAAAGAAAGGAGTTATTTCATTTATTGTCAGACTCAAAGTATTAAAGATGATAGGGCATATTCAAATTCAAACATGTATACTTGAAAGATCCTTTATTAAAAGTTTGAATACTTTTGAATTTAGTATTTTATATGACAGGATTTTATTGGTATCAAAGTTTTCGATCATTTTGTGATAAGGGAATTTTGTTTTGAAGTATTCTTACCGACTTTCTTTTTTATTTGGAATTTTTATATTATGACTTTTTCATTCCCATTTTTGGGAATATTGTATAATTTCAAGAACCCTATTTTATTGGAATATTTAATTCTTTCTAAAAATTCTTAATTTAGGGTTGTTTTCTTCTTTTTTTTTTACTTCTCCAGAGAAAGCAATGGCCGACAGTTCGTCAACTCAGTTTGAACAATATTTGTAAGATAATAAGATGTAAATAGGAAAATAATTATACTTACATTCTTGTCATTCTTTATTTGAATAATCCCTTCCTTCTTGGAAAAGAAATAGTCGGACAAATGCAGTTTGTAATTTTCCACATTGTTGCGAAACTCTCTAAGCGTTTTTAAACCTCGGTTATGTCTTCGTAGGGGAACTCTGAGAAATAAAACAGAATAATAAAAAAAAAAAATATCGTAATTGCATAATTCTTAAAATTTAATCTTAAAAATATACGTAAAAATGTAAAGAAACGATATTTTTTTTCCAGTTTAGCTTCACTATAACTATTTATGGTGAGTTTTTAACTGGTTATTATTCAATTTTAAGCATAATTCGGTAGTGAGAAGACTTTTATTTTTTGTTAAAATTAGCAAAAGTATTTTATTTTATAAAATTTCAATTTTAAAGCAAAAACAGAATGTTTTTATGGACCTACTTTGTGCCAATACTTAAAATTTACTTTTTTAAAAATGATTTAAAATTTGCTGAACATTCTACANTTTCAATTTTAAAGCAAAAACAGAATGTTTTTATGGACCTATTTTGTGCCAATACTTAAAATTTACTTTTTTAAAAATGATTTAAAATTTGCTGAACATTCTACAATAAATTAATGATAATTTTAGTTAAATGAAGCTGTAAAGAGAAACACTGAAATCACTTCAGAAAAACTGAAATCAAATCAGTTCAAGAACTTGGAACGGCGACCCTGCAAGTTGCTGCATTTTTGAATGGTTCATTTTAGATTACTAAGCTTGAGAAAACAAGTACGTGATCTTGACCGAAGTAGGGGATTTTAGAGTCAGGCTCCACATTACTTAAATTGAAGTGTGGTAGGGAAATATCATTCGTTAGATTTTATAGGGAAAATAAATGGGAGTATCAATTTGCTATATTTTTTTATATGTTTAAGAGGCTGTCACTTGTGTTAAGTCCACTAAGTATGTATAAGTAAGTATACCACAAGTATTCTGTTAACTTGAATGTAGCAGCCTATTTTATTGTCTTAAGTATATTCAGGCCACATTTATCAACTTTTGTCATCGGAAATTATTTTTTGGACACCCAATCCTCTTGGGGAACTCCAATCTCTTATCTTAGGCGATTTTCCTCTTTAAATAAGTTAGTTTTCTGTAGCACTGATAGATCTCATACATCTGGGGGTATGCTCTAGCAGTACATACTGAGTACCACCCAGCAAGAGTGAGCTGATACAGAAGTTGACGATACCCTCAAAAGGGGACGACGGATATTGAATCAAGCGACAACCAGCCGTTATGCCGAAGATGGTGATTCCCTTAGACTACTCGTTGACAAAGCAGTGAAGCCGGGTACAGAAATTGGTGACACTGCCAGAAGCAGTGAAAATGAGTAATCCTGCACTATAGTGTTCTATGGTACATAAAATGAAGACACGCTCTGCGGCAGAAGTACCTATACTAATAGTAACTATGCACCCAGTGAACTGTAATACGGAAGATTATGATATCCTCAGAGAGATAAGTACGGGTTCTTCTCCTGATAACATTGAATCCTGTTATAATGAGCTCAGATTCAGAAATTGGCCAAATCATCAGTGGCATTAGTACAAGATGATTAAGAATCTTGCAACAGTAAGCTCATATGGTATACAGACGTGGGTGATGTGATGACATTACGACCAATTAACCATTTATTAAGACGCTGTGAGCTATGTTACAGGTGCTGGTACCCTCAATAAGTGTAGCACGAGCTAAACAGAAGTTAGTGCTTCCCTCAGATTTAGTTATACTCAATGGGTAGTGACAAATTTATATTGAAGCTTGCTAACGCGAGTTAAGAAGTACAAGTTGGAGACATCCTCCCAGAGAGTTATAAAGTTAAGCACCTTTCTACAGTTGATGTAAAAATTGGTACTCTGTCAGAAGCAGTTGTACTCTATTATGATGCATTTTCTGCATTAAGTGCAAATGCAGATAGTAGGGGTACTCTTAGAAAGAGTAGTAATTGTGAGCTCCGTAACAGCTGGAGATACCCCCTTAAAGGGTGTATTACGGATATTTTTGTCACAATGATAAAACTTGCTACTGTCAGCTATGATACAGAAGTTAGCTATACCCTCAGCTCGTGCAAATTGCACCTTGGTAATCTAACTACAGTGAGCTCTGACAGAGGCGGTCATACCCTCAACTTCCAAATAGCACCTGAGATTGCGCAGTCGAAAATATTTGTGGAAAAAATAATTATGGACCAGCCATACTCCATATCAGAGCAAACCTAGTGATCCCATAATTATATCCCCAGTGTGATCATAATTATGGATAGAGCCAAACTCCTTATCAGAGCATCCCCAGTGATCCCATAATTATATCCCCAGTGTGATCAAAATTATGGATAGAGACATACTCTTTATCAGATCATCCTCAGTAATCCCATAATTATATCCCAAGGGTGTTTATAATTATGGATAGAGCCATACTCCTTATCAGAGCATCCTCAGTAATCCCATAATTATATCCCAAGTGTGTTTATAATTATGGATAGAGCCATACTCCTTATCAGAGCATCCCCAGTGATCCCATAATTATATCCCCAGTGTGATCATAATTATGGATAGAGCCATAATCCTTATCAGAGCATCCCCAGTGATCCCATAATTATATCCCCAGTGGGTTTATAATTATGGAGCCATAATCCTTATCAGAGCATCCCCAGTGATCCCATAATTATATCCCCAGTGGGTTTATAATTATGGAGAAAGCCATAATCCTTATCAAAGCATCCCCAGTGATCCCATAATTATATCCCCAGTGTGTTTATAATTATGGAGAAGCCATACTCCTTATCAGAACATCCCCAGTAATCTATGCCTAGCTTAATAAATTATTTTTAGAGAAATCCGGACTTCAATTCAGCAAGATTTATTCTAATAAGGTTGGCAAATTATAACTAATAAGGTTGGATAAGTATAGGGCAAAATTTTTGATTGATGTTCGGTGCAAAAAAAGAAAGATAGGGCAATGTTTACCTTTAATGGTTTTGAATTTTACATTTTCAGAGAACATATTTATAAATATTTTTTAAGAAGAACAATAAAATCATTTGCAGTAATTAAAATTAGTCCTTTTATACATTACTTTTGCATTTGACAATATATTTTAACCTAAGAGCTTCTGTTTCATAAGATAATTTTCTCAAATCAAGGGACAATGTTCGGTAAAATGGTTCTTAATAATAGTTGGCTCTAACTGGTCAAAAAATTCCATTGGTGAATTTTCTTCAAAATGATATATTAGGCAATCAAATAATTTTTATCTTTTATTACACACTAACTTCACAGTTAATCAAAATACTTGCATAAAATTCTTTGGGCATATACTTGATAACATTTTTTTGAAACTGAATAAGTTTAGTAAGCTCCTATGTATTGTTTCTCAAAGTCACTTTCAATTTTCAATGTTTAAAGTAATAAAAGAAGTCGATTAAATCTATAATACAACCAAATAATATAATTTAAAAAATCATAAATTTACCTGAAGTGCACATCTCCAAGAACTGAAGAAAAATAACATATTAATACCACAACCAGGAGTTTCATTTTGTGGTATGGAACAAGAGCTTGGGGCTTTTAAAGCTGTTTGATATTGCATAAGATTTTTTATCTCTTTTTATAAGAGGTTTTAAAAATCAATTGAATTCGTCTCAATTGGATTCCAAGCGATATTTAATAAAAGAATATGTTGAATATTTTTGTTTACTATAGCTTTCAAAAGAATAGGAGAGCAAACGCTCTCCGAATAATTTGAATAAAAAGTTTAATTTGTTTAACAAATAATACCGTCATTAATGGATCTTCAATAAATAAATCGTTGTTTACTTCTAAGAAAATTCTAATAAATAAAAATCAGAAAACAAAGCAAATACTACAATCATTCTATCAAATAATGTATTTATGTTGTTATATATATATCTTTGAGAAGAGGAATCAAAATCTCAAGGCTTGAATCTAATGAACAATATCAAATCTACGTTGTTCCTAAGTGTGCATTAAATATTAAATTTACAAGCTTTACTTATCATAAAATTTAATAATTTAATATTTTTTCCATTTATTCATGCCACATTGGTCACAGGAACCAAGAATTCCCTCATGTGGCGTGAACTTCTTCAGAGATAGTCTACTACTACTAAAATCTTACATCGTGAATAAGGGTTAAGTGTTCGTCCCTAAAGAATTCCACGCAAAAAGAGAATGAATATGGACGATTCTGGTACAGTCAAAGCCAGTCTAATAAAGTCTAGTACAAATAGATATCAAGTTATAAGAATAATTTGTTTCTAAAAGCTAAAACAAACAGTGAAGGAATGTTGTAGTAGATAAATTTTAAAAATTTGAAGTTAACATATTTTATTTTTTTAAACTAATAAAAAAAAAGATAAGGATAATAAAAAGTAATTTGCTGTTTCTCTAAAACCCTCATCTCATAATTTATTCCAGCCTGAAATAAACAATTTTAACAGTTAATAAAAAGAAAAGAAGCTTATGCACCGAATTTTCTACATTTTAAGTTCCTATATTAAAAAATGGGGATTATCTTGCGGTTGAAGTTACATTATTGGGTACTATTTTCAACGTAATTTTTTTCAAAGGTCGTTAGTTTTGTTAAAGCAGCTGATGTGACCATTAGAAGCACGATATACCCAGGGGAAATATTTAATTTGAAGATCACCAAATAGAGATATCATTAATTAGATTTACCGTATTCTGTTGGCCCAAAGCATGATGAGAGTGATAACCTAAAAAGAGGAAACGACGACTCGAATCACTTCCAGAGAATAGCTTGTATCCAGTCCCGAATTACTGTAATAATCATTATGTCTAGTTACTTAAATTTATTTTAATAATTTTTCCTATTATATCATATTGTTATAGTACAGAGGTTTTTGGCTATAAGATAAATAATGAGATTTTGGAAGTGTCTGGCGATTTCCCAAATTTCTTTCAGAAACGCAAGCCAAAAATAAATTTTCTAGCACTGGCTGAAAACTAATGTTCCTGATATTTACTTTCTTTCACTGACGAAAAACATAATCTAATGTTAGTATTAAAGTTAAGTACAGAAAAAAGAAATAAATTCCAAGCGGAAAAGTATTTTGTAGGCAGTGAAAACTTACTCATAGATATAGAGTCATAGACGTTGGAAGTTGGTGACCAACGGCTTGCGCACAAGGTCCTCGGTTTGACTGCAGTCAAAATGTCAAGGAAGCAAAATACTCGATAATAATAACGGTCGCCGTAGTACTCCCCCGTAGCATTAAGATTCTACGGGAGTATCGAACGCATTAAAGCATGCTCCCGAGGAAGGAATTGGTTTCTAAGAAAGAGGAAAGATCTCCATCTCATTCTCACCTACAGTAACAACCATGTTCGTTGACGACTACCATGCAGTCATCATCAGGAAGAATAAAGCTAACAGAAGGATGCTCCAGCAAAATCAGACGTGGTCGTAAAGCATAAAGGGACATGAGAAGAGAGAAAAAGGCAAAACATTTGGATGAATGACCTGGAGTCACATAAAACCCCCTCCTCATGAAAGCCAAGTAATCAATGATAAGAGTAGGGTATAAAAGCGGATCCTGGCACAAGCAAATGGGGAAAATGGCGGACACTATGGTTTCCCGTCATTTACCAGGACCGGCTTTTATACCTAATGATAAGCTGCCCTAAGTTAAAAGTCACATAGCGCGATAAAGAAGGAGATCCAGCAGAAAAACATGACATACTTTAGGGATGGAATACGAACTTCTATAAGGCTTTGAGAAAGGAGAATAAGGTGGAAGACTGCAGCACGGGCCCAGAAGTCCAAGACATGTTGAATGATGTGAAGCCAAAGGACGAAAACGATGCTGGCTTCAACTTCACCATCGCGACAAGGTGGTAAGTAATTAAGAGAGGATTAAACAGAGAGGTTGAAACATTTTGACCAGTTGGGATTTTAAGTAAATAACATATAACATAAAGTAAGCAGGAGAATCATTGCTGCCAACCTGTGTATCTTTGAAGCATTTGAGGAGAGAACAATTTCAGAAGAGAACAAAGAATAAGCCTCTTTACAAACAGGTCTCAAAGTATTTGAAGCACTCTGATCTAATCGGTCACAAAATATGGATCGTAAGCCTTGTAAGTCAATGGTATAGTCGAAATACGATGATGATTTTTGCAATGAATATCCTTCTACAGTTGAAGGATCGTTTGGGACATTATCTCGGACAATAGTAATATACATTTGGCAATAGATAGTGTGCTAAGCGCTTTGTTTCGTAAATCAGAATTCGGATAATAGCTGATACTAGTATCCACTTCGTTAGGTCAGGATGAAGTGCTCTTTTTCTTTTTTTATTTCCATCTCGAAGGTGAACTTCTGTTTCCACTCGCAAGACTTTTCCTGTGAGCAGGAAGCGCCGTCATTTTTTCAAGCTAGCTCTATAGACCATTGCGACCGTTATTATTATCGAGTATTTTGCTTCCTTGACATTTTGACTGCAGTCAAACCGAGGACCTTGTGCGCAAGCCGTTGGTCACCAACTTCCAACGTCTATGACTCTATATCTATGAGTAAGTTTTCACTGCCTACAAAATACTTTTCCGCTTGGAATTTATTTCTTTTTTCTGTACTTAACTTTAATACTAACATTAGATTATGTTTTTCGTCAGTGAAAGAAAGTAAATATCAGGAACATTAGTTTTCAGCCAGTGCTAGAAAATTTATTTTTGGCTTGCGTTTCTGAAAGAAATTTGGGAAATCGCCAGACACTTCCAAAATCTCATTATTTATCTTATAGCCAAAAACCTCTGGACTATAACAATATGATATAATAGGAAAAATTATTAAAATCAATTTAAGTAACTAGACATAATGATTATTACAGTAAAAATTTAAGTAATTTACTCCAAGGGTTTATAATGAATGACCATTTAAAAAGAAAAAAAAACTTAAGAATTATTGCGCAGATTTTTTAATATCTCACTTAACTGCCCGTTCATACTGTTATGTCATTTTTTTTTCTAAAATAATATCTCATTAATGGAATGCATGATTTCATAAAAAACACTTAAGAAAACACAATTATAGTGCACTTTCACAGCAGTTTAAGGAGTGCAAACAGATTCATTCGATATATTTATAATTAATTAAAGGGTATAAGGCTAATAAATCCATTATCAACACAAGACGGATTAAAAAAAACCAAAAAAAAACCTGCTTGTTCTTCATTCAGTATGCTACTTTTTTCAATCCAATTATTAATTTTATAAATAATTATAAAACTATATTAACTGTCCTGGCTGGGACAGTTAGATTTTTTATTCTGTTCCCTTGCACTAAAAATTATCCAATTATTAATGTGAAAGATTCACTTATCAGTGTAATGGAGCTCTTCTTTCGAGTGTGTGTGAGTGTGAGGGGGTAATAATATAATAATTATAATAATACAGGACAATATTGGAATACACTTTTAATCATAACTTATAAAGTTATATAATTATCGGCCAGTAAAATTATGTCTGCATACCTTTAAAGAATAGAAATATGAGGTCATCAAGTTTCCCTTGCAAAAAATCATCAAATTTCCATCTCCTGAAAATTCGACCAAGTCATAAATAAATAAGGAAAGTAGCAGTGGGGATAAGAGACAGCTGTGCCTTAGTTCCATACCGTTTTTTTTTTAAAGACATCTGACAGTCTTTCCCTGTAAAGAAAGCTCTCTCGACTTTATCACTTTATAATGACACTTTAAATTTTTAATCAACCTTGTTAAAATACCTTAATAATAAAATTTATAAAATATTAGTCTACTGTATGGTAAATTAATAGCTGATTCAAGATAAGAAGAAGACACAAGTACTTGTCTTCTTAAAAAAATTTTTTTTATATTCAATATTAAGCATACTACTGTGTTTTTTGTACTTTGTGTTTGATTCGTTTTCGTTATATGTTTAAAACCCATTTCTAAAGCATAGGCTATGTGAGGCATATAAAGAACTTAAAGGCTCAATTTAGACAATTCACTCAGACAATATTCTGAATACGTTTAAAATAATATTTCTTTATTTGGATAAATCACAAAAAATGAATGACTTCACAGAATGTATTGAGCTTAAAGACAAGATGAAGTAACCTATTAGACTGTTAGGCTCTGCTTTATTTTACATGAAGGCAAAATGGAAGGATCTATGGAAGGATATTCCCAAAAGTATTTTGGATCACAAAACCCAATATGTTTTATTACTTTTTCACAATATAAAATATTTTTATTCAATTATTGCAAATCAGAAACAAAACAACTGGGAATAACAAGTTAGATTTTCTAAGTAACAACAACAGTAGATTAAACAATTTCCCGTGAAAGGACTTTTAAACGTTTTCTTAAAATTGACATTATACGTTAAGGGTTCTTAATAATTATATCTCAACCCACTTGCATGGGAATGTCAAACACAGTGTAGCCATCAATCGGGTTGCTTGCTCTAAATGTGGTAAGTGGCGTTTCATTCGTTGTTGATTCCTATGACTGTACACCGAACAATTCCACCTCGAACTGGTGGCCTATCTTCGAAGTAATCTGCCGAGATTCTGCTAAATGTCAGATCCATGGTCATGTTGGCGCAGAACGATATTTGAGGAAGGACTGTCTGTATGGGAGCAGCTTTCGGCAAGCGTGAGACAATGACCACCATAGCTAGGAGATATCGTTAAATGCCTTAGTGGATATAACAAGAACGATTGGTAGGCTTGAAGTTCCTAAACGTGTGGTTCATCACTGATGTATTTTGGTTTTAAGCAAGCCATGTGCCATGCTCGAACACTTATTCATTTCTGAACTCTTAATCTCATACTTACTATCTTCATGTTTTCATATCTATCATGGATTTCCAATTCCTTGATATCGTTAACTATTTTAGGTACTTATTTTGGTTCAATTTATGTAGTATAGTTTACATAAACTCCTAATGAGGCCAGAGTATGCAGTATTTGTATTTTTAATGGGAAAATCGAGTCAAACATCCTATATTTTACAGAAAAATATTATTCAATTGGCTCCGATATCCCAAAATTTTTTTAAAGCAAAAAAATTGGAACAGAGTGCGCTGCCCCACTATCTTAACCTACTATTATTACAAAAGGAGAGTTTGTTGACCGTAGATATTATTCTTAGATGATTTTAGTTGGGGTTCGGTCAAGGTAGATCGAAAAAACACAGATTTAAAAAATGTATTTTTTAGTAAAGGATTATCTGCCAATATTTCGGCTTACATTCCAAGCCATCTTCAGGGCTATCATGAAGATGAGAGAGGACGTCCTGTCCCTAAGTTCACATTTCCATGACTGGGAATCTCTCTGTTCATGATAGCTCTGAAGATGGCTTGCAGTGTAAGCCGAAACGTTGACAGATAATCCTTTATTAAAAAATAGATTTTTTAAATTTGTTTTTTTTGGATCTACCTTAACCGAACCCCAACTAAAATCATCTAAGGTCAACTATTATTACATTTTTCAATTGAACTAATTGAGGCTTTTAGACTGATAAATAAAATTAGGGAACAGCTTAACCCCCCATTTTTTTTAGGCATTCCCACCATCAGGGTTCATAATGCCTTTTCTAAGCTACAACAGACGACAATAGAAGGCAGTTTCGCAGTCTCCGCGAGTTGCGGAGACGGACAGTCGAAATACGCCCAGGAAAGAGGAGGCCATCCACATAATTGGCTCCTAGTTTATACAGGGTCCTGCCTGTGGAGTTCTTAGTGAAGTGTCTGGAGCTTTAAGCTAGGGTGTGCATGGAGGTACCAGACCATCCATACTCTGCAGTTTGACAATAGAATGGAAGTGGAAGGGCAAATTCGGCGCCACAAGCCATCACGACACACCCACAATATTATTTCTTCAATTTTTCTGTATAACTTTTGATACAATAATTTCACTAGCAAAGCTTGAATTGTGAAACTTTACTTATAAAAATATATATTTTACTCCCATTTGATTTTTAAGTAATCCCTTACTCGTATTGGTTCGATGGTGCACCTTAACGATTTATTATTATTATTTATTATTTTTATTGATAATTTTTTTATGGCATATCAATAGTCAATGACAGAAAAAAATATGTTACTAGAACAGCTTCTAGCAACATTCCGTTAATCCTGTTTTTATTTATTTATTTATTTTTTTGTAAATCTTTATTTATTACATTCTGCTTGTAAGACATCTTATAATGGCTTAATAATAAATACATAAATATATATATAAAACAACAACAAAAATTAGTAAATAAAATGTTCACGTACGCTTCGACGGTCGTCAGAAGTATTTACCGTTTCTTCTTCCGGGTGGGACCGTGTCAAATTGTTGTTATTTGCCGAGCTTTCGTACATCATGTGATGGCTTCTTTAGGGCTGAAAAGAGAATGAGAGTTGTGGGTAAGAAATTGCCCAACTTAACACAACTCTCATTCTCTTTTCAGCCCTGAAGAAGCCATCACATGATGTGCGAAAGCTCGGCAAATAACAAGAATTTGACACGGTCCAACCCGGAAGAAGAAACGGTAAATACTAGTAAATAAAATGTCATTTTGCAGGGAGAAATTCAAATCAATGAGGGCACATTGACCCCACTCCCATTAAATTTAAGCGTAAAGAGCCATCTTTGTTTTGGTCGTCGGGGAGGTTTGTGAGGATTGTAATGCCTTGTCAATACATTTTTTTGTAGGAATTTTTAATAGTAATTTGCAAGAAATCTTTAACAAATATTCGGAGTGTGATGTATGAGATTTTGACAACAGTTAGTACACATTTAGCCAAAATGAAAGTACACATTTTCAAAACGAAAATAGCCCATTAGTCTCAGAAAAAAACATATTTTCTACTCCCGCAGGGCTATGAAATATTTAATCAATTTTTGTTATTATTACATTTTATCTGAATTTTATTTTTCCAGAATGAATGAGGAAGGAATCATTTCACTACTTCCTTCCATCAGAACAACCATCTCCTTTAGAGCAGAGTTCAGATTATATAAGTGTGCTGTGTGGCACTAAGTCTTAGATATGGATAATTTCGAGAAGTTAATTAAGAGAAAATCTCTTGTCAAGATTATCTCGACTGGAATAATCTTGCCTCAGGCTTGTGTGCATAGTCTCACTTTAATTAGGTTAAGGTAAATATAAACAATGTATATATTTGCTCATCAATATAATCAACTACAGGCATTGCTTATAAGCTTTAACTATCCTTGAAAATTATTCCTTATTTTAAAAGCAATTTAAATTTTGTAATAATTACATTCTTTACTACATAAGTCATAAAAATATATTTTAGAAATTTTAACAATTTTTTACTTGATAAATTTTGATAATTATTATTAAAAAAATAAAAAATATAA
>KZ810093.1:20857-40439 GCA_000696205.2 Oncopeltus fasciatus
TCCTTCACTCAAACTAAGAGATTCCTGAGCTCTTATAAGAGACAATAAATTATCATGCGAAACTTGTTGTTTTCAATTTTGATAACCTGCAGATAACTTCGCCCCAGTTCACTCCAAAAATGACTGAAAAAAGAAAACTTATTGTCTACGCAATTGACCTTGCAGACAATCACCCACTTCTCAAAAAAAAAAAAAAAATTCAGAAAATTTCTTTCGTGCCTCTCATCCAACAGCTCTTCTAATTTAAATATAACTTAAATAGAGGTGTAAAAATAAAATGATTTTCTAAAAAAATATGGTCTAAAACTATTAAAACAGTGTGTATATCTAACAACGTACATTGTTTATCGGGCCTTTATTGAGTTATGAGACGTTCTATCTAACTTGACTAAATATTAAAATAACTTATATTAAAAGATTTATTTAAATTGAAACTTTCTGTTTATCGGTAAAATAGCTTAATTCGGAATGGGGGCTAATCTTAAAAACTGCGATTAATTAAAATGATTTTCAAACTAGCATTAATTTAAAAAATTGACCCAGCGTTTAAACATAAATTAAAATACATCTTTATTAATGATTTGATTAAATGAATGTTTTATGCTCAAAATTTTGTTAAAATTTGTTTTTAAAATACTGAAAGCAGTTTAGGGTTTCTCTATTTTATTATGAAATTCAAGCAGTTTACTCTATTTATTTATTTAATAATTTATTTTCCAAATTTTCTATTATATTCATTTAAAACCTGACAGTAAGGTGAGGTATATTTTTTTCCCCCAGCATCCCTTATGGAGGACTACAGGGGAATCTATTCGGCTCATGATAACGCTTTTGTACAAAAAGCACAGCATATACGTCTCAATGTCCCTAAGAACACACCACATCGATATATTAGGCCGTTTACAGTATGTTATGAAACTGGTCGGGGTTTCGGCCAGGAAGAAAAAAATATACACCAAAATTTGGAGTAACATTTTTATTTATGCCAACGTTTCCATGCAGTTTACAATGTGAACAACCACCCTGGGGAGATTTCTCCACTCAACGCCATTGCCCTGATGATGGCTTACTAGCTAAGCCGAAACGTTGGCATAAATAAAAATATTACTCCAAATTTTGGTGTATATTTTTTTCTTCCTGGCCGAAACCCCGACCATTCTCACATGATATTCGAGACGGCCAACTAACCATCAACCATATGTTATGAAACATTGTAAAATGTCATTAAACAGATCAAATGGAGAGTTTCTGACCTAGGAGATTATCAAGATTTTGGGGTATGGTCAAGTTTGATCAAAGAATACAATAGCAAAAAATGTTTTTTTTAGAATTATCTGCCGGCGTTTCGTTACACTGTAAGCCATCGTCAGGGCTATCACGAAGAAGAGAGGGGAAGTGTTTTCTACTGGAACAAATCTACATGACTGGGTGCAAATTTTTTCTGTAGACTCAGTCATATTAAGTAAGCGGGTAATAAAAAAAAATCCTTTTTTTTTTTTTAATTTTATGATTTGATCTACTTTGAACCAACACCAATTTCTCTAATAATCTTTCAACAGAGTGTCCTTGGTGTGCATCTGGGGACACAGCCCTATTTGGTTACAAGTATATTGTTAAATATGCAAAGAGCTCTTTTAAATTGTAGTGAGTCTGATTTTTATTTTTTTCTTATGCATCTTAATAGTTTTAACTAAATACATATAAATGTAATGCTCCTTCACCTCCACTTAACGAAAATAGAGGCTTCTAAAACTTTTTATAGAACATATTCGAGAAAGAATTCTTACTTGTATTATTGGAAATAAAGACGCGTAAAAAGGGGGTTTTCGGCATTATTCAATTCCTCCTACCCCATTACTGCCAAGGAAAAAAGAGGGTGAAGGCGGTAGGTTATCTTTATTTATTACTTTCTGCTTATAAAATATCTTTCAATTTGAATGCATAATGATGTAAGATATGCAAGAAAAAAAGTAGTAAATAAAATGTCACTTTGCAGGGGGCCCATTGAACCCACTCCCAGTAAATTTAGGCGTCAAGGCCCAAGAGGTCGCGAGGCCATTGCGTTTTAGTTGTCNATGTAAATGACTACCAACACATTATTAAATTTATTAAAATAACATTTAAATACTTCCAATCAAATAATGTTTGTTATACATACCTATACTCTTTACTCCTCACTGACAAAGAGCGAGAAGACTCCCCGAAACTTGATATTAATTTTTTTTTAAATACTCATTTTAGTTGTGGTATTTAATCCCAGGTTAAATTTTATACAAGAAATGCAAGGGACTTAGAATAAAAAAATCTTACTACCTCAGCTACTACTCGAACCCGAGTTTCCTGCTTTAATGCATTTATTATATTTATTGTAGCTTAGAAAAATGTTAATAAGGAGTTCTTTCCTTTTATATTTCAGATATTTTAATTCATGTGCTTACTGTCAATAAGATCTTGTTGTCGAGAGGGTAGTAGTAGTATTAGATCATTGGAGGGCAATCAACATCTAGGTTATTACGCCCTATAAATACCCTTTAATATGTTTACTATAAATTAGTTGATAAAATACAGGAATCAGGAATATTTCGACCACTATAACAACCTAAATTAATGGATTTTTTTAAATTTAAATATTTCTTGAAATGTTATGCAGAGTAGTTTTGTCATTACGGGTTCACAATGAAACTAACGGATGACAACCCTTAGCGGAAAATTGTCCCGATGAACGCGCGTCTGTGATGTGTAAATCAGTGTGACCACTCATGTTGATTTGAATGTCTCAAGAAAACACCAGTNGGCTATACCTGCTTTTTTAAGAAAGTTTAACAGCCCATCCACTGTAGAGGGGTTGTTCCCAAGGCACTCTGCCATATTTCTTCCAATGCCTTCCCTAGTAAAGTAATTCTGATAAACTAGGCAAACCTCTATGATGTCGAGAGGGTTCGTGATTGTATTGATTTTCGTTTTTCGCCACAAATCTGAGGCAGAAAGAAAATCAGTCAGATTACAAGTTAAGTGGATTTATGCTGTAGTGTACCTCTTTTCTGTCAGGAAAATAAAATCAGCCTCCAATAACTAGAGGTGTCGAAGTAGGCAAAGGAAATATGAAATGATTGATATTTCCTTTATATTAATTTGAAGAGGGAGTCTGTATCCACTCTTCCACCTTCTTCTCATTTAGGTCTTTTTCTTTCTCACCCCTCTCTTCTCATTCTTTTTATTTCATCCTCGAGAGTGGGGTTAAAAGGAAGCAGGCCCCTTCTTTAAGGGCCTAATAACGCTTTTACCTTTATTAAGGAGAAGGGCGCGAATTTGAAATTCAGTCGGGCTCGGGCCGGCTTAATTCAATAAAACATCAGGCTCTGTCCCTCTCGCTCTTTTTCTTTCCCTTGCAGATTCTCTTTCTCGCTCACTTTTTCTTCTCACTCTCGCCTTCCCCCCACTCCTCGGCTACAGCGTTCCTGTAAAGGTCCTGTGGGCTTTTCATTCAGATTTCCAGCAGAATTCTCACTGGAACCCCTCGATCCTCCATTATTTCTCATTACTTCTTCCAGTCAAATGAACCCAACTTTTTAGGTTTCCGAATTTCCCTACTGGACTTCTGAGTTGAAAGAAATTTAAAAGTTTCCTTGGAATTCCAAGTCATGATTGAAACTTTTGTTGGTTTAAAGTCACATATTTACAAAGAAACAACTATGTACTCATCACTAGTTGTTAATAAATTTACTCGAATAATTTGTACTAAGTAGGAAAATAACATAATAATGTTTTTGGTCTAATTTTGGGATAGGCTTATAAATTCAAAGGCACTTTATTGAACATAGTATGATGTTTTATTAATTTCTCATAGAAAGGATATTTTTCATAGTAGTGATTTCTTACAGAAACAACATATGGAAAAATGATAATCTTGTTATTGAAATGAAACATAGACAAATGATAAACCAGTATTATATTGTAAGGTATAGTTTTTATCCATGGGGGACAAAAAATATTTGATGTATGCACCATAACAACACTAAAGATGGAAAATGAGAAATTTTAATTAACTGCTTTTTATTATTTTTTACTGATAAGGATAATAAACTCTACTAGGTACTGAACTGGCCGTTGAAAACTTAAAGAAGCATTATACGTATTGTGATATGGACAGTATCTTCTGTGCATGTTAAAGGTTCAGGACCTTATCAGGTACGACCACATAAAACAATATTTATGAGTAAAGTCCTAAATATATTTTAATACCTTCAGAATAAAACTGGCTAAGAAGAAGAGACAACTCGGTCATAGGAAATAATATTCTATAACTTACTAAATCCTCATTTTAAGTGTTTAGTCGTCCTCTTATGATGGCGGGGTGATCTCTCAAGATGTACCTTAATGCTACGAAGGAATTGGATCTAAGGATTTTGGTGATCAAGAAGCTTAGTAAGCAATATGGAAAAAGAGGTATCCAAACATCCTACTATTGATGTGTTCTTTAAAACAAAAATAAAATAAACAAATCTAGGTCGTAAGTGTGGAGTAATATGAAGAGTAATTTAGAAAAATTACAGTTTTAAAAAAGATTTTTGGATTACAGTGACAGGTTTTTTTTAGATATTGGAGGATTCGAAAGTCCCTCAATGTTTCTTACCGTTGTTGCAGTTTGTTCTTAAAAGCTTTTATTATGATTTTTTAAAAATAGTTAATAGCTAGTAGTCATCAGCGAATTTTTTAATATGTTATATGTTATTTTTGTAGAGTATTAAAAAGCTAAATTACATAATGTGCAAAGAAAGCTTTTCTCAACGTCTTCTTCCACCTCAGTTAAATCATATGCACTCTAAGAAGTTTGAAGTGAGTATGAATCAACGAGGATTAACAAAAACCCTTCGTCCTGCATTATTCGTGAGCGCATTTGCTTCCATTAACTTTTGTATCCTGAAAATGATGAAATTTCTAATTTACTAGAGGTAGCTGTAGACTATCTACTGCAATAAATTGGGCAGGATCTCTGTATAATCAGCAAAGGGTATTGTAAGGGATTGAAGGGATTTGAGTTCAGAAGGAATGCTAACCAGAAAAAATATTGAGAATTAGGACAAGCACGCAACCAAGTGGAAATTGCACCTCCACAAGGCAGAAATCACAGAAATAAAAATCCTTATAGATCCGGAAAATCGACGTAAGACATGATTTCAGGATGACCTGATAAGAACCTATTTGAACCTCCTATTTGAACCTGACCTGATAAGATGGGTTTTTAATTAAACAAGACCCCGTGTTGCATTCGCGATCAAAGTCCTGAGCAGCGTATGGATCGATATTCCACTGCTTGTCACAAATGGCAGAATAAATACAAACTGAAACGCAAAAAACTTGCTAGGAAGTAATTTTCGGTTGAGAGTTGAGGAATCATTCTTTAAGACTTCTTAAAGAACTACTCACTTCTTCAAATAGTTTTGATGGAATGTCCATCGGGCCATGGGAAAGCTCTATCGATACATTCCTTAGAGGGATTCGATTAATCGGCGTCGTCCACCGAATCCGTCAATGCGGTCAGTCTTTTTCTTTTTTTTAAAAAAGAGGTAGGGGAATGCGTTACGCAGAACCGCTGCTTAGCCAATGTTGGTCAAACAGCGGGAACTGTGGGACTCCTGCGAACAGACTACCCACTAAACCCTCTTCCTCTGGGCTGGCAAGAGAAAACCATTGTCTATTCGGACTCAGGTTTTCAGTTATCCAATGATCTTAATGCTATTAATGAAAAGGGAAGGTTTAAAAACTTCCCTTTATGTTTTTTCCAGTCCTTGACAAAGATGGTCAAGGCTTGGAAGGAGGTCTCATTGTTAACAAAATCCCTGGGAGTAGGGTTATAGTTCTTCATGGTCCGAAAGGCTTTTAGGCGCGCTCCATCGAATTCCGGGCATTCCAGAAGGACGTGGGCAGCATCCTCGCTTGTTGCACCGCAGCTGCACGCTGGGGAATCTCGCCTTTTGAAGAAATGCAATTTGCTGGCAAAGTTTCCGTGGCCACTCAGTGGTCGAGCTCGACGAATGGCTTCGACATTCGCTCTAAGACGCACGGGAAGAAGAGTTTGGTAACGTCAATGCGGTCAGTCAGATACGGCGCAGCACTGGAGGCCAGCTCCATTGGGAAGCCGGGGGCCAGAGTTTAAAACTGCCCGACGGAGGGCACGGAGAGGAGACCCCCTAGAGGCCAGCAAAGCCAGGGGAGAGAGAGGTGGAGAGAGACCGAAACTAACTTGATGAAGGTAAATTGTCGGCTGAATGTGGAACAGTTAATTGGCCTGATGAGAGGGAGGAGGTGGAGGAGTTAAACTTGGAAGCTAAATATCAGCGGGGTAACAAGCCCTCGAGTTCGAGTCTGCTGCCTTATTAGTACAGATCCTTTAACTCGGTTAGTCTTCCCCCAATCAATAACTGGATTTAATTTAAATAATACTTTTCTCCCCTTTTTTCCTGACCCTAGTTATAAGGGATAAATTAATAAGGTTACTTAGGTACTACATGACTCCGTGCAGTTCAACTCCTGCTGAACCCTGGAAAGTTATCTGAGTCCTATATTGGCAGTCTAGGGAATCACCAATAGAATTTATATTCATCTCTTTTACTCAGGAATTAAAGACTATTTTACTTAATATAGAAATCTTTGAAAAAAAAATATTGTTTTTTCAGAAGGAGGAGATAGTCCGTATAATAAAAGTTTATTACTCTAAAGCTCCTAAAAGTGTCATAACTTAGGTCCTGTTGGTTTTTAAAAGCTTTCTGTATACTAGATGTTATTTTGGTTTATTATTAAAAAGCTAAATTAAATAATGAGCAAAGTTTTCCGCAGTGTTTTTCTTCTTTCACCTCATTGGATAATAAAATTTGTTGAACCAATATGGTTTTATTTTTTCCAACATTTCGGCCTGAATTTCAAGCCTTCTTCAGGGCTATGGGGATAACGAAGGGAGTGAGTCACGAAGTGCGTGTTCTAACCCATGGTTGCTACCCGAGCGAGGGTACTAGCTACTTAGGTTGCTATCCTACACCTAAGCGAGGGTACTAGCCGTTCAAATAATAAATCTTTGACCGAAGTCCGAATATCTCCTCCTCCTGATCATCAAGGGTGAACCAACATCACAAAGAATATTGTTTTTTCCTTTTCTTTACTTACATTTTATTTAAAAATTGAATTTTCCCCACTAGAAAATGGAAATAGGCAATGAACACATACCTCCAAAAATGTTAGATTTGTTTAACTAAAAACAAAATTGTCTATAAAATTTTTAATAATGAGTTTGATTGACGATATATACAATAGAAATTTTAAGAGACGCAGACCAATCAAATTATTAAAAAAATTATGCAACAAATACAAAGATTTTGAGAACTAGCTCTGATTTAATGGTAATAAATTATAAAAATGATATGAGAAAACTTTAAAAATAACTTTTAGTTATTTAACTTAATAATACTAGGAATAGAGAGGCAGTGACTCCATCCCTAATTAGTAAGGGGGATATATTCACTTACATACCTGCGTGAACAATACACTGTATCACCTGACACTGTAGGCAAAGGTTAATTACACCACACCAGCCCTTAGTAGCCTACCAGAACTGGGCTGATAAACACATCCATCTAAAATCCTACTAACATCCTTATTACGATCATGCGAACGTCTGAAGCTGGATTGATGATAGGGAATGCGATTCGCCAAGGAAAATGGATTTTACACCATAGTACTTGGAGCGTACGAGGCCTGAATGGAAGGGAGAGTAAACTTGTCAACAAAGTTAGAGAAGTCCAAGCGGATGTACTTAATATTAATGAAATCAAGAAGAAGAGAAAACGTCATATGAAGGTTCTGAACTACACTTTTATATACTCGGGTGTCAACGGGAGTGAAAGAAGAAGGGGAATTCGTGTTCCATAGTGATCTTTCAGCAATAACAATAAACTGCGAATTCCTGTATGATGGAATGGTTATTCCGAAAATTTCTGTAGATGAAAAAATTCACTCAAATATTGTATCAAGTATTGTAAATATCAGGAAGGAGGAACCTCTTAGCAGTGCTTTACAGTGAGAGATAGATGCGTGCAGTTTGAATGGCAGAATGGGCTGTGATAAGAATACACTTTCGAAAAACAGATAATATGTAGTAAGATAGTTTAAGTGATATGGTGAAATATCTTAATGGCAAATGACTTGGTGGTTAGTAACATTTTTTCCCCAACTAGTAGAGGGACAGATTTGCGAGAGAAGGGCCCTCTTCCAGAAATAAAAAGTCAATCCTCCGACAAAGTATTAATCAAGAGAGAGAGAGAAAATGGAAATTGCCCAGAGTGCCAAGCTAAAGCTGGGATTTGAAATAAAAAGCAATCTCTGTCTAATTAGGAACAAGATTTCAAATTAAAAAGTAATGTTAAATATAATGGTTCACAAAAAAGGAAAACCATAAAATATTGCAGACTAAAAAATGAGGAAAGTGCACTGTACAATTGTGAAGAAATCAGAAATGCAGAATTGGGACGTGTAGGAGAGTCTATAGCTTTTAAAAATTATATAATTGATTCTGCAAAGCATACAATTGATAAAATTTTAAACATACTACCTGGACATTTAAACAAATGAAGATAAGTGTAGAAATAAAAATGTACCTTGGAAGGACTATCTGAGCCAAGAGACAATCAATACCTGTGCATAATAAAAAAGCAGAAGAAAGTAAACCAAAGAGAAATTAATGTTAACAAATCGGAAACCTTGGGATTATCCTGGTCATAAACTAGAGCGAAATTCCAAAGAAAATAAAATATTTTAAAATTTTTTTTAAAGGGATGCATAAATAGAGACATCAAACCAAGATAGATCAAAACCAAACGAGGAAAAAATATCCGGAAGAACACACATATATTGAAAAGATGGAAAGAAAATTTTCAAGATCTGCTAGAAGGAGAGCGTGGATTAAGATGATTGTATCTGTGAAGAAGAATTGCTTGGGTGTATCGCTAATATAAACTCTCAGGGCTACTGGAAAGGAAGAAATATCTCAGGAAATTATTAGAACCGTGGGAGATAATAAAGAGAAATTTCTTCTTCATCTTACCTTATCTAAACAGATGAAAATTCCTTAGGACTGCATGGTTACAGTCATTGTGCTCAGTTGTACAGAAAGAGATCAGAGATTGCAACAGCCATTGGAGTATATCGCTCTTTGGTGTGCCAAGAAATATATATCAAATAGTACTGGAAAAAAATGAGGTCTATAATCGAATGGCAGAGTCAGTCCTATAAAAATTTTGGCTGCGAAATTGCTAAGGCCGCTGAGTAGATACCCCGTCTAGTATCCAGGTTGACAACTTTTTTCCCAATTTATGAAGTGGCCATTGAAAAAAAAGAGTTTTGTTGTATAGCCATTTAGTGATGTTCGCCATGGGTCTTCCCATGCTGTTGTGAGGTATTCCGTGCGGCCCTGTTTTTCCCTAGTCACTGGGGCAGTAGTCTCATTGTGGCCGTGCGCAATCAAATTCCTTAAGTATTCTGGGGGATTCGTAAGAGATGCTTCTCGTGTCAGGGTAAATCTTTGTGCAATACTTGATAAAGGTCGTTAGGTGGAGTTTCCGCTATTATTTGGAGTACCTTCTGTATGCCATCGTATCTCGTAATAGTGCTGTACGTTGGAGGCATTTTGCGTGTCCTCGGTTCATACTGTCGCCCCATGCAGTGCCAGCATGCAAGTTGTTCCCAGTGTCCAAGCCTGATTTATTAACCTGGTAAAATGAAAGGGTCCCATGTGTAGAATGACAATCTGCTACAGATATTCTTCATATTTATGATCTTTGTACAAATTGGGAGCCATTCCCAGGGTTGGTTTCAAGGCTAAATCCAGCTTGTTGATTATTTCAGGGAATTATATGCTATTGTTGCGTAGTCTTGGTGAGTATCACCAGATATTCGCGTATTTAACCATGTTCTGAGCTTTCTCTAATGCCTATCTTCGAGAGTTTCCGAAAACTTTGACTGCAAGGTCATCAACTTATGCCACTAAACTATGTCCTTATTGACTGAGAGATCTTAGTAGTCCCTCAAATAGTGCTTTCTATATCATCGGTCCCAATACTGAGCCCTGGGGCATCAGGATTCGACTATCACTATGTTTTATCTCATTCTTTCCATTCATTCGTCAACAAAACTACTAATCGGCAGGAAAATATTACTGGAGACGGCCCGATTTTGTAATTAGACAAAAATGGCCGTTCACCTGAAGTGATCGAAGTCTTCTGAAATATCAAGAAATTGGAATGTTGCTCGCTTTACTCAGTTTCAATTGACGTCTGTTGGCAGGCAATTGTGTCTTCAGTGCTTCGTCCTCTGGTGCTTCCGAATTGTCTTTGATGACATTTTTCCTCGATGAATGATTCTTCTATGTTCTTTTAATTAATGTCTCCAGTACCTTTTCAGCAGCTGTGAGAAGGCTAATTGGCCTATAGCTTGAAGCAAGTTAGGGGTAACTTGGACCTTTTTCGAGAAATTAATTATTAACCTTTTTCAAAATTTCCGTGAATTATCACTGGTTTAGGCAATCATTATATTTTTTTTCCAACATTTTGGCACAGTGTATCAGTCAAAATTTATAGATAAATGCTGAGAGATACAGAAATATAGATTTCGCCATTTGAAGTATTGTACTAATATTACTAGTTTAACCCCTTCGAATTTGTTTAATCAAGTGCATGAAATTATAAGATGCACGAAAATGCAACCTAATTTCCAATAATTTTGATTTTTTTGGGCTATTGCAATAGTTTAAGAAAATATTCAGACACTATGAGACATAAGTTAAGAGGTCTTTATCTCACATATAGACCCACGTGCTTTGGGTCATTCGAATATTGCAAAGATCAACAATAAACGATCTGGAATAGATTTTCACCATTTCAGAGAATTATCCAGTAGTGTTCTAGATACTTTATACAAAATTACTTGTAATGCCATTAGTAAAGAATACATTGAAGTATAAGCCGTTGAGGAAACATCTTCTGATCACCCTGATTAAATATTTTTAACCTAGTAAGATTTTTTAATAACAAAATCTTATGTACAACTAAATACAAATGAACATTTTGATACATTTCTTATGCATACAACACGCAGAAAATAATGAAATTGGTTTTTTACAATCTTTATTGACTTTTTAAGACGGTTTTTAACGCATTTATTTTGAATTGTAATTCCTAGTTTAGGCTTATTTCTACAAAGCTTGATATACATATATTTTAATGTGTTTATTCAATTCAATAATATTACAATTAAAAATAGTCCTTCCATGGAAAGGAAATTTTATTAAGTAAAAACTGTCAAAATTAGGATGACTTGGGAGTCAAAAACACCATAAATGTGATCATAAGCCGACCCCAGAGAGGCGAGACCTCTGCCTCTAAAACACCCCTGTCAAAGTTCTTTGTGGACCTGGAACCTACGCCCAACGTGCAAGAGATCTACAGCTTGACCTCGCTCTGCCACTATAGAGTAAAAGTCGAGAAGCCTCATCCTCGTCGAGAAATAGTTCTATGCCACAAATGCCAGCCATATGGTCATACAAAAGCCTGCTGTGAATACTCTTCACGGCGCGCCAAATGTGGAGGCACTCACATCGGTGCGAGCTGCCATAAATCCCGCAATATCTCAGCTATATGTGCGCCGTGCCAAAAAAATCACCCTGCCAATTACAAGGGCTGTCAGGTTTGCAAGGAGCTAAAACAGCGGACCTTGCCTTCTCGTCAATCGCAGACTGCAACTCAAGTCCGGAAAATAGTGCCTCCGCCCTCAATGACGCAATCAACTCAGGATCATCCCAGACAAGACGAGCCACAACCACAACCGCATCCCACACCCAGGAGGGAGCGACCCGCTATCTCTGACGCCCCGACTTCGCTCTCATCTAACAGCTTAACTCCCTCATCGCACAACTCATATCCCTTCTGATCAACCTGGTCACCAAAATGACCCTACCAACACCCACACCAAGATTCCCCAATCCAAGAATGTCTTTCTATCCTCCTATGGAACGCTAACGGAATTCAGGCGCATACTGACGAACTCAAACTAGTACTCGATAACAAAAACGTAGGCGTAGTATTACTGATAGAAACACGACTAACTAAACGAAATAATCTAAAAATTGCTGGCTACCACACTTATAGTACAGACCATCCTGACGGGCGAGCTCATGGTGGCACTGCACTTCTTATCAAGAAACCCTATACCCATCATATCCTACCCTCCACTCCCACACAGTCCCTTCAATCAACAACAGTGTCAATTTCTACAACCTCTTATCCTATCACAATTTCAACAGTGTATTGCCCTCCAAATAAGCCAATCACTACACCAGAATTTTCTACTTTCCTCAATGACCTTGGTTCCTGTTTCCTTACCGCTGGAGACTACAATGCGAAACACTTGCAATGGGGATCGAAAACGACCAAATCTCGTGATCAATCTCTATATAATGCGTACTGCGTTATTATGGGATTATAGTATTCTGAATGTAATATGTAAATAAAGTTTGTATAAAAGAAAAGTAAATATAAAAAGGAATAATACGTGTATAATATATTAAAAGTAGACGCAAAAAAAAGTTTAACATTTAAAAACCCCTGATTACTTTTTTCAGGAAACGAAAGTTGTCGCCAAAAAAGTTTTTTTGTCATTGGTCATCACAAGAGATTAAAAAAATATATAGAAAAGTTGGAGATAAAAAATTGAAAAAGTTTTTCCAATAGTGTTAAAATATTTTCTTTTTAGCTAGAAGCGTCTGAGGCGAGTGTATTAAACTCTAACCGAATGAAAAGCTCAAAGTTAGGGGCGGAAATAAAAGATACATTTTGTAAATTAACTTCTGGAAGAAGGCCGTAAACCAAACATTCCAGATGAATTATTATCTAAGGGAAATTACTCTTTGGAAGTATCATTTTACAGGAGAACAGCTTGCCTGACTTTAATCGTAGACGTTTGCAATTATAACTGTACTTCTTTATTTTNTATATATATAGCTAAAATTTTGAGCGGATTATATTTTTAGTTTTTCCAATGTAGGAGCGGTGAATGTTTTAAAAAAATTTTTATGACACGTCACGTTAACCGCCTTTTTAATTTAACTACCCATTGATTGGAATCAGTTCTAACTCATTGTTTGAATGTGAGTAATCTAGATACGTCAAAGGGAGTGTGGGAGGAGGAGGAGAGAGGTGGGGGTGGAATACTGGACTGTGGGAGGGAGAGGGGTAGATGAGGGCCAGAACTATTTACTTTTTTCACATTCCTCTAAAGGAATTCAAGCCATTCACATTACGACGACAAGATATTTAAAAAAATAAAAAAAAATAAATTCATTTTATCATCGATCCAGAACGAGTTAAAAATTTGGTGCCACAACATGTTACTTCAATTATTTAAATATGAACCTTATAATTAATTAATTAATAAAATATTTAAACAATAAAGAAGAGTTAAAAAAAATGAAAATCTATTAAATTGTACATTTCCGTTTTGAAAAATGACTTAAATATTATGTTCTCATAGCTTTTGTCGCAACTAAATCGGTTTTACTTAATACTGTTTGTTCTAATAAACAAACTAATTAATAATAAAAAAAATACATAATCTTGAATAGCAAATCTGCTAATGATTTACCGTAGGTAAATCAAACTATTTACTTCGATCCCACATTTTTCGGGAAGGAATAGTGGGGGATGTGTTCAACATTCACATGTGGAAAATGTGGGTTTTTCCTAAAGATGTTACAGGGTATAAAAATTTGAATAATCAAATTTTCCCATATTTATATTTCACTTTTTTTTCATAACAATAAAGATATTGTCCGTAAATCCTTACCTAAAGATATTATCCCTCCCTTCCACGTACCACGCCAAAGGATACGAAAGTTTTTCAAAGTCGCGCCATGTTAACAAACGTGAACAGATAGAATTCCCCAAGAGAAAACTGCTAAAAATACTCCAATGCAATGTGAGCATACTCGATAAAAGGATAATAATTGTATATAATAATATTTCCTGATAATATATAGGGATATTTATACAAATAAAACATATCAAAATTACTAATTTAAAGAAAAAGAGCTTAAGCCACGGACTCGAACCCGCGTTCTGGTCACAAACCAAAATGACTAAAATGTGTACTATATAGGATTTAATCCAGCTGTGTCAGAAATTTCTCCCTTAGGGTTTCATTGCGAATGTACTCAGGTGCTCTCAAAAATAAATANCTTGATGTCAAGGCAAAAGGAAAATGAAAGTTCTATTGCCTTGGACAGACGCAATAGGACCTTCGAACTAGCTGGTTCAAAGAGGGTAAATAAATTTAGGTCCCCTTAATATTGAGTTTTGAACTAAAATTTTTTACTGATTTATATCAGATATATTGTTTATTATTATTATTTATCAGTGCATTCATTAATGTTTTTTTTTTATTTCTATGGAGATTAAGAACGGCATGAAGTCGTTTCGATGCAAATCATTTTGACGAAATTTTTTTTTTTTTAATAAACCTTTATTTATTACATTCTGTTACTTAACATCTTGTAATTTAATGACGAATACAATAAATAAATTGACGAACAAGAAGAGTTATTTCTATGTATAAAACTTATTTCCGTCCCCGAATTGGTTCATGTCATCATTAAGAAAATGCATTGTGGTTGAAGGAGAAGAATGGATCTTAATTGCATACAACCTACAATTAGCATTGTTTAAAGTAACAATGCTTTAGTTTTAATCTATCTCTTAATTTTTTTTATAAACTTTTTTTTTCTGTTTGTTTGTCAAAATATCATATTATTATNTCATCGGTCCCAATACAGAGCCCTGGGGAATCAGGATTCGACTATCACTATGTTTTATCTCATTCTTTCCATTCATTCGTCAACAAAACTACTAATCGGCAGGAAAATATTACTGGAGACGGCCCGATTTTGTAGTAGGCCACAAAAATGGCCGTTCACCTGAAGTGATCGAAGTCTTCTGAAATATCAAAACATTGGAATGTTGCTCGCTTTGCTCAGTTTCAATTGACATCTGTTGGCAGGCAATTGTGTCTTCAGTGCTTCGTCCTCTGGTGCTTCCAAATTGTCTTTGATGACATTTTTCCTTGATGAATGGTTCTTCCATGTCCTTTTAATTAATGTCTCCAGTACCTTTCCAGCAGCTGTGAGAAGGCTAATTGGCCTATAGCGTGAAGCAAGTTAGGGGCGACTTGAACCTTTTTCGATCCTTTCGAACCTTTTTTTTTTAACCACAACCGCATCCCCTACCCGAGAGGGAGCGACCCGATATCTCTAGCCCCGACTTCGCCCTCATCTAATGATCTGTACACCTTATTTCACACCTTCTTCTCACAACTTAACTCCCTCATCGCACCACTCATATCCCTTCTGATCAACCTGGACACCAAAAAGACCCTACCAACACCCACAACATGATTCCCCAATCCAAGAATGTCTTTCTATCCTCCTATGGAACGCTAACGGAATTCAGGCGCATACTGACGAACTCAAACTAGTACTCGATAACAAAAGCGTAGACGTAGTATTACTGACAGAAACACGACTAACTAAACGAAATAATCTAAAAATTACTGGCTACCACACTTATAGTACAGACCATCCTGACGGGCGAGCTCATCGTGGAACTGCACTTCTTATCAAGAAATCCTATACCCGTCATATCCTACCCTCCACTCCCACACAGTCCCTTCAATCAACAACAGTGTCAATTTCTACACCCTCTTATCCTATCACACTTTTAACAGTGTATTGTCCCCCAAATAAGCCAATCACTACACCAGAATTTTCCACTTTCCTCAATGACCTTGGTCCCTGTTTCCTTACCGCTGGAGACTACAATGCGAAACACTTGCAATGGGGATCGAAAACGACCAAATCTCGTGATCAATCTCTATATAATGCGTACTGCGTTATTATGGGATTATAGTATTATGAATGTAATATGTAAATAAAGTTTGTATAAAAGAAAAGTAAATATAAAAAGGAATAATACGTGTATAATATATTAAAAGTAGACGCAAAAAAAAGTTTAACATTTAAAAACCCCTGATTACTTTTTTCAGGAAACGAAAGTTGTCGCCAAAAAAGTTTTTTTGTCATTGGTCATCACAAGAGATTAAAAAAATATATAGAAAAGTTGGAGATAAAAAATTGAAAAAGTTTTTCCAATAGTGTTAAAATATTTTCTTTTTAGCTAGAAGCGTCTGAGGCGAGTGTATTAAACTCTAACCGAATGAAAAGCTCAAAGTTAGGGGCGGAAATAAAAGATACATTTTGTAAATTAACTTCTGGAAGAAGGCCGTAAACCAAACATTCCAGATGAATTATTATCTAAGGGAAATTACTCTTTGGAAGTATCGTTTTACAGGAGAACAGCTTGCCTGACTTTAATCGTAGACGTTTGCAATTATAACTGTACTTCNAAAAAAAAAAAAAAAAAAAAAAAAAAAAAAAAAAAAAAAAAAAAAACACGGAATGTAGGGACCTTGGAATTAAACATGACGTTAATAACTATTTTTTTAATTGTTTAAAATAATGAATATCACTAGCAAATAATAATATCATGAAATTTTAAGTGAAAAAATTTCTAATAAAATAAGTTTAATATATTACTTCTTGTTGGTAAAAGCTTTTACATTTTTTGTAAATTCATTCTTTTTATTTATTAAATTTTGCTAAATTTGTTAATTTATTTAAGAAAGACCTAAGTGATTTTCAAATTATTTTGGTTGAACACACACTTCACATTGTCTTATTAGCATAAGACAAGCTCACGTTTGCAGATGGATCTGTGGCAAACTCCTTCAGTCTCTGCATCCCAAAAATCAATATGAATTTCGAACAATACATGAATGGCTTTCTAAAATCATTTCAAGTACTTCTCGAAGACGCGTGCTCTGTTTCTAAATCCCCTTTCTAACTGTTGTCCCGCGAGAGTCCTCACCTACTCGTGTAAGGTTTCTTAGCCTCCCCCCCGCCCCACACCTTCCAATCATGCCCGTCCGAGTGTTTCCCGGAGGGCTGTGGCGCACTCAGACGACAATGGCCGGTAGTTAAGCCTCTGCCGATTCATATGCAAATCCACGACTAGAACCATAATATGGGAGCCAGTCGTAGTCGTCGCCGACAGGTGCCTGCCGGAAGACACGTTCCCAAGTCGTTCTTGTACTTCCTGTAGCGCAGCCCGATAGGAGATCCAGCCACTAACCAAGTGTGAGTCCTGCCATTTGTATAAACTTCTCTCTCTCTTTCTCTATTTTTTTTTAATTTTTNTGGGCTCTAGCTTTTAAATTTTTTTAAAAATTCATTCTTTTTATTTATAACGTTTTGCTAAATTTGTTAATTAATTTATGAAAGACCTAAGTGAGTTTCAAATTATTTTGGTTGAACACACACTTCACATTGTCTTATTAGCATAAGACAAGCTCACGTTTGCAGATGGATCTGTGGCAAACTCCTTCTGTCTCTGCATCCTAATAATCAATATGAATTTCGAACAATACATGAATGGCTTTCTAAAATCATTTAAAGTACTTCTCGAAGACGCGTGCTCTGTTTCTAAATCCCCTTTCTAACTGTTGTCCCGCGAGAGTTCTCACCTACTCGTGTAAGGTTTCTTAGCCTCCCCCCGCCCCGCACCTTCCAATGAGGCCCGTCCGAGTGTTTCCCGGAGGGCTGTGGCGCACTCAGACGACAATGGCCGGTAGTTAAGCCTGCCGATTCATATGCAAATCCACGACTGGAACCATAATGGGAGCCAGCCGTAGTCGTCGCCGACAGGTGCCTGCCGGAAGACACGTTCCCAAGTCGTTCTTGTACTTCCTGTAGCGCAGCCCGATAGGAGATCCAGCCACTAACCAAGTGTGAGTCCTGCCATTTGTATAAACTTCTCTCTCTCTTTCTCTATTTTTTTTTAATTTTTAATTTAAGTTAATGAACGTATTATGAAAAAAAAAACAAAAAAACAATTTGAACTGGCAAATATGGATGTGCAAAGTATAAAATACTCAAACTACCAGAAATAACCATTTAACCATCCAGTATATGGGATCCAGATGACGTGACGTCCTCTCTCGCCTTCATAATAAAAAGGCGGGGTGAAATAATTTTTCTACATAGTTATTAATTTCCCCCCCCCCCCACAACATTACTTTTAGTTAAGGCAATTCTATATAATAATAATGTAAGTAATTCAATTATGTATGTTTTTTTTTCTTATGACATTGTATTTCCACAGCCCTGAAGATGGCTTACAATTTAAGCCGCAATGTTGCCAGATAATTGAAAAATACAATTTTTTTAACTTGTATTTTTCGTATCTACCATGACCGACCCCCCCACCCCAAAAAAAATCTACTAATAATCTATACAGTCAAAAAATGTCCCTTTGAACTAAAAAGAACCTTTTTCACAACTTTCTATTGGCCAAAGCAGTAATTATTCCAAAAATATTCATACACTCGTTTGACCTACTGAACCTTGGCCGGGGCTAAAATGTGGTTATTTTATCAATTAAAATTTTTGTATTGTCTTATTTTCAAGGTACCACAATAAAGATTTAAAAAATACAATAATTGAACACCTTCTCTCATGGTCATCATGGGCGTTCATGTGCTCATCTGTCTGATGAAATTCATATTTATAAAATATACCAAGTAATATATTTGTATTATATTCAGGTTTTCATTTAAATTATATATAAATAAGTGAATTAGACACTAGGTATGTATTATTCATATTATGTATGTACTATTCTTTTTAAGTAATTATTCATAATAGGCTATTTTCTGAAAAAAGAAGTTATATAAAATAAAATTGAACATAAATATTGAAAAATTGAATNAGAAGAGTCATTTAAACAGCTTGACAATGTCAGCTCCTCCGAGCATAAACGATATATTCGTCGGCCTCGGATATTGGACTTTCGACACTAGTGCGGGGAATTTAATAACTTATCAGACTTGTCCCGGTAGCATAATTGGTAAATGCACCGGCCCGGATAGCAGGAGATTCAGGTTCGAGTCCTGGCTGGGACGGTTAGATTTTTTATTCTGTTCCCTTGCACTAAAAATTAGTAAAATTCACGTGGGATTAAATACCACAAAGAAATAATATTTATAGAATATTCTCCATAGTTCTAAGTTGCGATCCTACTCGTGGCTCATTGTTTTTTGAGGACTTTACACGTATTTTCTGAAAAGCTTTATTTTGAGAGCTGTATACGCCCCGGCCATATGTACTTGCTGTTTAGCAGGCAGACTCGGAGACTGTCTACTCAGCATCCGGTTTCCCTGAACATCCACTGTCTTATTACTCAGTCTTAATCGAGCCCTGTCGGCCATATTTCCTCCATCCTCTGCAAGTTTTCAGCTGCAGATATCGGCTTGATAATTTGTGAGTTTCAAGCTGAACATTTGTCTGCTAAATATTTACATCTTGTAGTTACTGAAAGTTGGTATAATTAAGAAATTTTGACTGTCATTTTCTGTTGAAAGTTGATGTTTATATATA
>KZ810094.1:6955-28583 GCA_000696205.2 Oncopeltus fasciatus
AGGGAATATAATAAAAAAATCTATCTATCCCAGCCAGGTCCTGGCTGGGACAGATAGATTTTTTTATACTATTCCCTCTCATTAATTGTTTAAAATTTACGTTGGATAGAAAACCACAACCAAATAAAATATATATAAAGAAAAAATTAAATAAAGTAAATAACGAGAGTCGACAAATAGCTATACAATGTCAGCTTTTTTGAGTTTAGGACGAAGTTCTTGTCTTATCGTAGGTTAGGCTCTCGCCAATGTAGAGGGAATTGAGTGAGACACCTGGCGCGACCTGATAGCACAATTGGCAAGTTCACTGGCCCGGATAGCTGGAGTTCCAAAATTGATTCCTTGCTGGAACAGTTAGATTTTTTACACTATTCCCTCTCATTAATTGTTTAAAAATTACGTGGGATAAAAAACCGCAACCAAACAAAATATTTATAAAGAAAAAATTAAATAAAGTCAATGACGAGTGTCGACAAATAGCTTGACAATGTCAGCTCCTTCAAGTGTAAGAAGAAGTTCTTGTCTTTCTCGTAGGTTTGGCTCTCCCCAATATAGATATAGTTGAAAGAGATACCTGGCGAGACCTGGTAGCACAATTGGCAAGTTCACAGGCTCGGATTGCAGAAGATCCAGGTTCGATTCCTGGCTGGGACAATAAGATTTTTTATTCTATTCCCTTTCAATAATTGTTTAAAATTTATGTGGGATAAAAAACCACAACTAAATAAAATATTTATAAAGAAAAAATTTAGCTGCATTATCAACAATCTCCTAATACATTTGTCCCATATCCAATGAAGATGTGAAGGAGAGTTTTGTATTGTAGAGGGAGTTTTTTAAAAATCATATTGTGAATATCGTCTGGTTCAGGGGGGGAGTTTTTAAGGTCATTGATTGAAGAGTTGAGTTTGTTAAGTGGTTTTGGGCTATTATACTCAGTTTTAGAGTTATTCGCATACTGATATTCTCCTGAAAAATTCAAAGAGTTAAAATTTGCTTCCTCATTTGGATCAACTAGGGAGCTTGAGATCTCAGAAAAATGCTCAGCAAATATTTCGCTGAAATTTAGAGGATCAGATATGATGTGGTTTTGATGTTTTAGACAGGAGTATCAATGTGTTTGTTACCAAATATGGAATGAATTTTTTTCCATACTTTCCTTAAAGGCGTGTTTGAGTTGATTTATTCAACATATGCCAACCAGGATTGTCTCTTAGATTTTATAAACCTTCATGTTTTGGATTTATAGTTGTTAGAGCTGTAGACTGTTTTAGATTATATAAGAGTAAATAAATTAAAATTTGAGAGTATACTTAAGATTACATAGGTGTATTTAAGAGTATTTCAAGGTAATTAAAAGTATTTAATTCCTAATAAAAAGTATTTTAGTGTTATTTATCGTAAGTGAGAATATTTTAGAGTTGTTCAGAATATTTGTGAGTATATAAAATATTTCAGAGCATATAAGGTTGTTTAAGAGTATTTGAGAGTGTTTTAGATTATTTCAGAGTATTACTGAGTAAATTAGTGAATATAAGAATATTTGAGTTTATTCATGAATTCTCCTGCATACTTTATATACTCAAATACATATAAAGAGAATTTTAAAGTATTTCAGGGAATTTAAGTATGTATATGAACATTTAAGGCTATTTGAGAATACTCAAGAGTATTTAGATATACAAAAATGTTTAAGAGTCTATATGAGTATTTGAGAGTATTTAAGAGAATTTTGGTGTACTTTAGAGCATTTAAAGGGATTTATTGTATTAAAGAGTTTTTAGAATATAATAAGGGTAAATAAAGTATGTTTATGTCATTTGAGAGTAAATAAAAGTATTAGAGAGCATTTAGGAATTTATTTAAGTGTATTTGAAAGTATTTCAAAATATTTAAAAGTATTTGTGATTACAAAATTCGTATATGAGCGTAATTAGAGTTTTTAGGAGCATTTGTAAGTATTCAAAAATATAATAACTCTTATAGCATTTAAGAGTATTTATTGTATATAAGAGTTTATAAGTGTATATATTAAGGATTTGCACCCTACTTCTGGGTATAACTACTTCAGTTCTAAAAGTGTAGTTCGATGAAGATTGCAGCCAATCATTTTGAACTTGTTATAAGATTACTGTACTACACCTTACTCAATAATTACATGTTACTACACTTTTTCCTCACTATCTCTCATTAGTTTGTTATTTAAGCATAAGATAATAATCTTTATATTTAAAATAATGTTATGTGTATTCAAAACATATATTACCATGCTATATACATATTATATTGTAATTCTATTATTAAATCTATTTCTCAGTTTTTGTCAGAAGCTGTAATAACCCCAGCCTGAGGGTGCTCAGTCTTAATACATTCAACAGAATAGGCTCCAATATTATATGATCTACTCCTTTAGAACATAAGCTGTTTGTCCTCAGCAGTAGTGAGCTCAGCTACAACGTTCATTTGAATAGACTCCATACTTCTTCAATAATCTTATTTAAAATTAAGCTGTTATATCCCCTGACTGTGGGAGCATACCAACATGCTCCTTTTGAATTAAAGTTAATGTGTCCCAAGCCAGATGGGGCTCAGTCACTTCACATTCAACAAAAAAGGATCCATCCTTCTTCGTATAGATTTAAAGCTGCTATGTTCAGTGCAGTAATAAACTCAGCCACAACACAGTAAAAAGGATATGTTCCATCCTTCTTCTATCTAATCCTTTAAAACTTGGCACATATTTCCCTAGGAATTCGGTGCTCAGCCACAGGACAACACAACAGGATAGGCCCCATCCTTATTAGATCTACTCATTTTGAACTTAGTATTTCTCGATCCTAGCCAGAGGGTCCTAAGCAACCCATTCAACAGGATAGGTTCCATCCTTATTAGATCTACTCCTCTTGAACTTAGTATTTCTCGATCCTAGCCAGAGGGTCCTAAGCAACCCATTCAACAGGATAGGTTCCATCCTTTTTTAAACTAATACATTGGAACTGAAGCATTTATGTCCCCTGCAGTAGGGTGCTAAGCCGCAACTCACAGAACCAAATAAGCTCCATCCTTTATCAAACTGCTCCTTCAGAACTGAAGCTGTTAAGTAACCAGAATTAGATATCTCAGCTGCGAAAAACTTAACAGGTTAGGTCCCCACTTTTCCTATCTACTTCTTAAGATCTGAAGCAGTTTGGTCCTCAAAGGGTGCTCAGCCACAACAGATTCCAAAGGATAGGCTTCATTCTTCTCCAATCTACTCTTTTGGAAGTGAAACTGTTTTGCCCCCAGCCAGAAGGTGGTCAGTCAATATAATTCAATAAAATAGAGCTCATTAGGATGAAAAAGTCTTCGATCTACACAATTAGAACTAAAGCTGTTATGTCCCCAGCTGTTGGGTACTAAGCCATAACACATTCAAGAAGAATAGGTTCTATCCTTTTAGATCTACCGCTCTATCTTTCGTGCATCAACACGTTTCGAACTGAAGGTGTTATGTATCCAGCAGTAATGTTCTGCAATACACGAAAAGAATAGGATCTATCATTTTTTGATCAACTCCTATAGTACTGTAGCTGTTATGTCACAAGCCAAAGAGTGCTCAAGCTTTTTTTTTTTTTTTTAAAGAGGTAGAGGAATGCGTTACGCAGAACCGTTTAGCTAATGTTGGTCAAACAGCGGGAACTGTGGGACTCCTGTGAACAGACTACCCACAAAACCCCCTTCCTCTAGGCTGGAAAGAGTAAGCCGTTGCCTTTTGGACTCAGGTTTTAATGGTTTTAATGTTATTAATGAAAAAGGAAGGTTGAAAAAACCTCTTTGATGTTTTTCCAGTCCTTGAAAAAGCTGGTCAAGGCCTGAAAGACGGTCTCATTGTCAACAAAATCTTTGGGAGTGGGTTCCTCATGGTCCGAAAGGCTTTTAGGCATGCTCCATCGTATTCCGGGCTTTACAGAAGGAAATGGGCACCGCTGCTTCAAGCGGGGGAATATCGTCTTTTGACGATATTCCCCCGCTTGAATATCGTAAAGTTGCAAATAAATGCTAGTAAAGTTTCCGCGGCTGCTCTGAATTTGCGTTGACCATTTTTATTCTTTTCTCTTGCTCTAAATTTTTTTTACAATTTCTTCCTTGTTCAAGTCCCGAACACCGTTTTCGTACCGGAAACACTTGAAAACCTGAAGCTAGCTAGGTGGGAGCCTCCGGGGTGGTCTTTCACATGAGCTCATAAGCCACTTGGCCACTAAAGAATCGGTAAATTTTGATGATCACGCCTTTATGACTCAAGTAATGCGTTAAATAGCGAAAATATATGCGAAATATGTAGTGCATGTTTAATATTTCAGTCATTATTAAAATATATGGTCTTAATTATTTTAAGTTTTTAATTGACTCCTTAATGACGCGGTAGATACTTTAAATAGCGAATTTCTTCTGAATATGTTTTCATATCTTAGTTTTTCTTAAATCCTTAGTCTAATATAAGGTCTTTATGCAATTTTCATTTTGAATCACGTTTTTATGACCCGGTCTTGTGTTAAATATATGTTGAATCGAATATATCATTTTATGCTCGAAGGAGCTACTTTTATGGGCTATTTATTAGTTCTCTTTTCCCATATTACGTTTTAAAATTATAATCTTAGTTCTACTATTATAATCTAGCGTAACATTTTTATACAAGAAATGCAAGGGAGTTAAATGAAAAAATCTAACTACCTTAGCCGGGTCTCGAACCCGTTCGCATTCTTACAAGGCAAGTATGCTGCCTACTACACCACTGAGATAAGTCAGATAATCTCTCGATTTCTCCGAAGTGCACACAACTAAGACGAATATATCGTCTAATGCAGGAAGGAGCTAAAATGGTGGATTATTTGTTATTCTCTTGTTTTTTCACATGTTTATTTTTTAAAATATGATTATTGTTGTGGTATTGAATCCCACGCTATGTTTTATACATAAAACGCATGGGAGGTTGAATAAATATCTTACTACCTATGCTCGGATTTGAAACCGTGTCTCCTGCTTTTCGGCCAAGTATGCTGGCCTCTTCACCACGACACCATGGTTTCCCGCCATCACTTCAAACCTCTAAGCCTACTTCATTGGATCTAGGCAGCAGCGCTCGGTGTCTTACTTCTATGTCTATGCTGCTGACGACCGTGTAGCGAATTTCCCAACTCGCAGGAGTGTCCTAAGAAATCTAAGCGAAAATCCCTGTAACCTTAACATAACCTTCCACAGTGAATTTCCTGGTAACCATAATATAACCTACCTAGGCGTATTTCCTACAATTTAATCCTTGAGGGAGCATATCCCCTCTCTGTTATTGGCTTATTAGATGATCTTTGACCACTACAATATTTTATTTAAATAAATTTTAATCCCCTAGGGAATTAATCCCTAAAAATTATTTTACTATGTTTATAGAGTTAATCCCCCAATATTCTTTTTAGACCTATGTGTTTTTTTACCCCACAGAAAATTTCCTACATTTTCTATTTTTTACCTATACTGATGAAGGGCCTAATCCCCTTTACTGTTATAGGCTTTTCCTTTGACCCCACCCCCTCCGATTTAAGATGTATTTTCAAGGAACAATCCGAAGGTCACTTTACACATGAAGTTAATCCTCCCTCATATGTTAATATGATTTTACCTTTAATTTAACTGTAGTATCATATACTAATTTATTAGTGGTATATTATTCCATATAAATTTAAAACAATGAATGCAATTAAATAGAATAAAAAATCAATACCCAGCAATCAATGAAGCAATAGGAAAGGAGTGAGAAACGTGGGAGGGGCACTGATCAGGCGACTGCTGATAACTCCAAAGAGGTAGTTTGGGAGTACCAAAGACCGCAGCGCTGAGGACGCCATCTTAATGCTCTAGGAAGATATAGCGAGACCGCATGAAAAATACGCTGTATCAATAGTTCTTGATATCGGAAGAGCTTTTGACCGAGCTTGGTGGCCAGCAATCCTGACAAGGCTGCAAGATCAGATGATCCGTGCAAATCATATAACTAATTTTCGACTTCTTAGAGGAAAAATCAGCTGCCATCGTAGAGGGCTGGGAGCGGAGTGAGGTCACCCAGGGTTATCCGCAGGGATCGGTTCTTGGGCCATTATTATGAAGTTCTTTTGTAAGCCCTTCAGGAGGGAGGCTTCAGCGCTATGGCATAGTTGTATGATCTTGTCGCGACTTCCTATGGGAACTCTGGAAAAGCTGTTATTGCCACCGCTGAGACCATGGATAACGACGCCCAAAAATGGTGCCAGAGCAACAAGATGTCCCTTTCTCCGCCTAAAACTAAGAATGACTGCTTCGAGTCCTATTATATGGCGAGTATGCAGAGTTCCCAGAAGAAGATATATACGTGGGAGTGGTACTCTTTCCCGCCATAAATGCGGTCCCTCACCTGACCCGCCTTATGGGAATGTCGCCTAGTCTGTGCGACGTGCTGACCCGCCTCTCTTCGGACATGTGACACAAGACTTACTTTTCCAATTCGTGCCAGATTTATTGCGCCTTTTTTGTCCCTTGATGATCTATTCTGTCGCTGCTTGGGGCTACCTCCTTAATGGTGGTCAGCAAAAAAGGCCTAATGGGAATAGAGAGAGCTGGACTGCGGGAAGTGACAAAAGCGGTACGCAATTGCACGAAGACGCCTTGCTAATTAGTGCGGTTGCTCCCTTACTGGATCTCCTACAATTCCTCCGGAAACCGTCAGGAGGAAGTCTGCCTTCCCTCTAAGATCCCATAGTGCTCACTCCGTAGGCTTCAGTGAAATAATTTGAGTAAGACTGCGTAAACCCACCTATCTCTCTCAAAAAAAATAAATAAACTAAAAGAAGACTGGTTACAAAATAGCTTCAGCTATAAAGAAGTAGATCGTAGAAAGATAGGGCCTATTCTGTTTACGTGTTGTGACTTACCCTACTACTGAGTCCATAACTGCTTCAGTTCGAAAGGAGTGGATCAAAGAAGGATCTAGCCATTAAAGTTCAATGTGTTGTGGCAAAGCAAAACTGGTGACATAATTTCTTCTGTTCTAAAGGATTATTCTGAAGAAGAATGGAGCCAATCCCGTCTAATGTGTTGTGGCTGAGTATCGGATAACTGGGGACTGGTTTAGAAGAAGCTTGCTAGGGACATAACATCTTCAGTTATAAAGTAGTAATTCAAAGATGAATGAGGCCTATCCTTTACCGTTTCTTCTTCCGGGTTAGACCGTGTCAAATTGTTGTGTATCGCCAATCCAGGCAGTGTGTATCGCCCAAGGACCAGACCGCGCCGGGATTATATACCACCTGGATTTTAAAAATCTCTCTTTTACATCTTTCATCCTCTTTTCAGCCCTAAAGAAGCCATTACATAATGTGCGAAAGTTCGGCAAATATAACAACTATTTGACACGGTCCAACCCGGAAGAAGAAACGGTAAATACATCTGACGACTGTCGAAGCCTACGTGAACATCGAGGCCTATCCTGTTTCATTTTCTTTTTGTACAGGAGGTTAGTATTGGAAGCTAGTATGCTTAGCTGTCTTTTACTTCAGTATAAGTAGATAGAAGAAGGATGGTGCCTATTCTTTTCAACTTGTTGTGGTTAATCCTATTCTGTTTATTGTTTTATGGCTAGGCATAAAACCTTTATTAATCTATATAAGGGATTGAAATAGGCCTTTTCCTAGTGGCAGCGGACTCCTGTTTCCTGACATTAACCTTTTACACGATAGACGGTAAAATTTCTGTTGGCAGCGGTGGGAACTGTTTAGAATATTTAACAATAGCTGCGGTAACGCTTTACTAATCAAAGACCTTTTTGTTGTTTAGAATTTATAAAACTAAATACTAGTTTGAATAAGATATTGTTGAACAATAATTAGATTTAGAAAAATTAGAATATTCTTTGCAATAGTTCAGACGACTCGATCATCGCCAGGCATATTGGTAAACCAAATAAGTCTTTACCTGGCTTAAACTGTCTTAAACTAACACTATATCATGTCTACTTCCACTAACGTAACCTCTACCAAGGGATTTAAGACTTGTGATAGTGTCCCCTTAATAACTTTTTAAATTTATTAAACAATTTCAAGGGGATAGAAAAGACCTTACCTCATTCATTCAAAATTGCAATTCAGCTTTTCAGCTAGCTTCTGTTTTGCAAAATCAGCAATTATTTATATACACTGTCTCTCAACTTTCGAGTTCGGATATTAACGAATTAAACTTTAGTGCCACTTTAAAGTGGTCCGATTTAAAAGAGTCACTTAAGAGATATTACGGGCAGTCTAAAGACTTGAGCTAAATTTACGAAGAACTGGAAACAATGAGACAAGGATCTAACGAAACTATTACTGACTTTTTCAAAAGACTAGAAAAATTAAAAACAAATTTCATACCAGCCGAAGTTAATAATTGTTCTAATGAATCAATGATCGGAGGTATCAAAGCCTCTGTAAAAAAACATAGCGTTACGACATTTTATATTTTACTTTAAAAACCACCTTTTAATATTAAAATTTTAAATAAAATTCAGTTATTTACGAACGAAACAACATTGCCCCCGGATGTGTATATTCTTTCATCAATAGTTAAAAATGAAAATGGTTTGGCTTTTTGTGTTATTAGAAATAATAGCATGCAAGAAGTAATTCTTCAACAACCCCAAGCACTTTTTGAAAAAATTCAAGAAGAAACTTGTTTTATTAATCATATTAGTAAAGACGGTGGTAGGACAAAACTTTAAGAGAAAACTGAAGATTAGACCACCTAAAGGACCAGAAAAATGTATACCCGGTGATCATTTAACACACACTGAATTGGCTACGTGTAAAATTCCAACAACTTATCAAATTCCGGTTTCGTCTAAAATTTATCGTTACCCCAAAAATTCACGACAAAGAAGTTATGAAAAAGGTTGATAAATTATTAGAGCAAAACATTATTCAGCATTGAAATTCACCATGGAATTCCCCAGCTTGGATAGTGCCCAAAAAAGCCGATGCCTCTGGTGAAAAGAAATGGAGGATGGTTGTTGACTATAGGAAATTAAACTAAATCATTGTAACAGACAAATTTCCACTCCCGCATATAGACTTTATACTTGATAATTTAGGTAAAGCGTCATATTTTTCCACTCTAGATCTTGCCTCTGGGTTTAACTAAGTTTCCGTTGATCCAAGAGATAGAGAAAAAACTGTTTTTTCAACACCTTACGGACATATTTAAGAATGCCCTTTGGGCTAAGCAACGGACCGCCGATTTTTAAAGACTTATGACTACAGCACTTCGTGGATTAAAAGCTTTTATTTATTTTGATGATATCGTTGTATTCGGCAATACACTAGAAGAACACGACATTAATCTTATAGCAGTTTTTGAAAGACTTAGACATTATAACCTCAAACTTCAACCTGACAAATGTGAATTCTTGCGCTGTGAAGTGAATTATTTAGAAGATGCAATCACTAGTAATGGAATAACACCAAACCCCGATGAAATCAAAGCAATTAAGGAAATGAAAAGACCACGAACTGCAAAAGACGTTAAATCATTTCTAGGACTTGTACGCTATTATAGAAAATGTATGCCTTCATTTTCAGGCATAGCAAAGCCTTTAACTAAATTATTAGGAAAATATACAAAATTCTACTGAATAGATAATTGAGAAAAACCATTCCTAACCCTTAAAAATTCTTTAATAACTAATTCTAATGAAGCCATTGGTTAAGTATTGTCGCAAGGTAAGATCGGCGAAGACTTACCAATTGCGTATTATTCAAAAACAATGAATAAAGCAGAATGTAATTACTCCACTACAGTGAAAGTGTTGTTAGCCATAGTCAAATCAGTTAAACATTACCGTCCCTACCTGTTTGGTCAAAGATTTACAATAGTGACTGACCATAAGCCCCGTAACGTAATGCTGATGCCTTGAGCCGTCCTTTTATGTCAGTTAATAATGCTTTGTCTTTTCAAGATTTTCAAAATTTAGCAAATAAAAACGGTGACAAAAATGTCCCCCAAATTGACACAGTTTGCAAAGAAAAAAAAAAAACCTTAATTCTTCCTGTATTTTGTGACGCATCCGAATCAGAAATGTATATAGAATATATTAAAGCAAAGTTTCCTATTGCAGAACTAAAAAAACCATTCCGCCCGAGATGTATGTCATTTAAAAAACCAATATCAATATTTTTATATAAATTTTACAGATAAAACTAGTACAGAGGATATATTTCACATATTAGCCAATTTGTTTAAATTTCTTGACACTAATATAACAAAAGCGTCTCGCTCCTTCACTATTATATACCTGCAGATATATGACTCGTCTTTATCAAATGAAGAATTTTTTTCAAATCCCGAAAGTCTTTTTCAATGGCTTCAACTATAAAATTCTTAAAACTGAAACTGAAAATATAACTGACGAACAAACTAAGACAGAAATATTAAAAGAATACCACGACAGCTTGTTGGCAGGATATCAGGGTGTAGGTAGAATCAATAACTATATAAAAGGCATGTTTTATTGGCCAAACATGCGTAAATCAGTTGCAGAATATATAAGAAAGTGTCCGACTTGTCAAACAGCCAAGTCTAATTTCAAACCTGATGATTTCCAATGATTATCACGACTACAGCTTAATTTAGACGAACTTATAGACATGGATATTGTTGGACACCTAAATGAAACAGAAAACGGTAACAGGTTCGTTTTGCCTTTAGAACACGTCTTAACAAAATTCGTTCGATTTTATGCTATTCCCGAACACAGCGCAGCAACTGTTAGCGGTTTCCAGAATCGAAACTTACTGACCAAGGTTCAGGATTTACCTAAACCATTTTAAGGCAACTTAATAAATTATTAACTATAAATCATACATTTGCAAGTCCTTACCATCCACAAACTAAAGGATCATTAAAAAAAAAACACACTTAAGCCACAATGAATTTCTTAAATGTTATGTTAATGATGACAAGAACAATTGGGATGAATTTATAAACTTTGCATCCTATTGTTATAACACCCATATACAAAAATCAACTCAATTAACTCAATACGAACTAGTCTTTGGGAGGGAACCACGAATACCAAATAAGTTTCTTAAACCAAAACAAATTAAAACATATTCAGAATTAGCAAAGGCAATTATCGAAAAAATGGAAAATTTAGGAAAAACTCCTAGGGAAAACCAATAAAAACTAAATATAAATATAAAAAACATTATGATAAAAGTCATAAAAAACAATATAACTTTAAAATAAATGAATAAGTTTTGCTATACAATGTCCAAGCAAAGAAAAGTTTAAGAAACTAAAAAAAAGATTTTATGGAACCATTTAAAATTATAATGATACATGATAATTATACAGCTACTCTAGAAACAAAAAAAAAACTAATTTAAGACTTATCATTTTAATATTTTGAAACCTTTCGTTTCAGACAAGAGAAACGATGTCTAAAACTGTCTTCCTCTCTCTTTTATGCCTTTACCTCATCAACCAGACTAATGAACAAAATGTCGAAGAACTAAACACTAGTAGTGGATTACTATATAACAAATTAGGAACTGTTAAATTAAGTAATAAAGAATTATATTTGCTTAGTTATACTAATTTAACATATATATATATAGCACAAACTAAATATAGCAGAGTTATTTTATTTAAGAACATTTTCAAAATAATCTATATTAAATTTAAAACTTAGAAATTTAGGAACAAAAATAACAAAGATCAAGACAGAATATCTTGAACAACTCTAACAAGACGTAAAAGAGGACTTATTAACGGAACAGAAACAGGATTGAAATAGCTTATTGGAGCTCCTGACGCCGATGACGACCAATTTTACTCTGACTCAATAAAAACATTCATGGGAGATGAGAAACAAACGCAGACTTTGTTGCAACAACAAATGAAAATTATCTCTAATGAAAACACTAAAACTCCAATTTAGAAAAATTTAATAAGTTCATGAAAACAACGACCGAAAACGAAATAAGATTAGAAGAAGAAATTCATATAAACGAAAATGTATTTTTCTAATCGAAATAACGGAAGAAGTTAGGGATGCCATCCGAGAATACATGTATACCCTTGATACATGTAACTCTTATCCAGGTTTGAATTGTTAATATTAATTTACTACCACCCAAAATGTTACATAAAGAATTAAATGAAATAAAACTAACACACTTATTGCCAATGGAACCAACAGTAGAAAATTGTTTTAAATACTATAAGATAATTAACGTTAAGTCTTATTTTGGCAAAAATAAGTTTATTATCAGACTTTCAATTCCAATTGTTGATCAAATTTTATTTGCCTTTTTTAAAATATACCCTTTACTAAATCCCAAATCAGACGATCATCAGATATTAACCTAAAACCAACCCAAACATCCTTATATCCTTAAATCCTCATTCAAGACAGTTCACGCAATGCTAGATGATCTGACCAAATGCAAGACGAGACATCGTACGTGTGTGAGCTGGTGACAGTTTCTCAGAGATTGGACCGCCCAGAGTGTGAGATACTAATATTTATGAGGACCACAGTAAACATCTCCAAGTCTTGTGATATCAGACATCATTATGCAGACGTCAGTAAATGGTGTCTTCTCAGAGACAAACCACTGGTTATACATCCTATCACATCCAACATCTATTACCACCATTCGTAATGGCATATCCCAGGAACACGCCATATCAAGAATGGGAATTCTCAACCTACAACCTAACTGCCGAGCATACACGGACTCTGCAGTACTGGAAGCCACCAGTTACGAAGAAAAAAACATATCAGTTACTATTCCACTTGTTAACAATTATGAAGACGACTGCGGCACAAAGATCAATAGCCATACCTCTTCAATTGTTGAAGAACTTACTCCTTTGAAGCTTACTAATATGGATCTCGAAGAATTAGAGATTTCTGAATCTCAACTGAAGAGCATAAACGACATTCTTCAACAGCACTTAAATAAACCCCTTATCATCAACAGCTACAACTGGCTGATGACAACCATTGCCATCATAACAGGAATTGTTGCTCTCACAGTAAGCTACAACTTGGCTAAGTGGTGCGGAATTATAGCAACTTTGAGGAAGGTACTTTGCTTCACTGAAGAACCTCGAAATCCTTCCAAAAACATCAAGAGTTCCTGCTGGCCCTGTATAAGAATTTACGTCAAGCAAACCAGGCAAGACCAATGGAGCTGGCAAACATCAGACCAGAAGAAGATGGCATCTCTATGCAACAATACCAACTTCGCGAACGCACCATCACTAGGAAAGTAAAATATAACATTAAGCATAATTATTATAGTTATTCATTTATTTTTGTTATTATTGCTGTTACCTCATCGCAAAAATGGAAAGCCTCGTTTAACAAACGGGATGCCTTACTAAATCATTGGTAGGAAGCCTCATCACTTAGATGGGATGCCTCATCACAGAATGAGCGGTAATATAAGTAGTTCACGTAGGCTTCGACGGACGTCAGATGTATTTACCGTTTCTTCTTCCGGGTTGGACCGTGTTAAATTGTTGTTATTTGCTGAGCTTTCGCACATCCTTCAACACTTGAACAACATGCACAAGAACATCCAGTTCACCATGGAACTCGAAGAAGAATGAAGACTACCGTTCCTGGACGTACTCGTAACTAAAAAGGATCACCTCTTGAGCCACTCAATCTACAGGTAATCCACCCACACCGACAGATACCTACATGCCACTTCACACTACCACCCGGCTCAGAAGGAAGGAGTCATCAACACTCCACCCAACAGAGCGGAGATACTCTCAGAACTAGCCGAACTACCGAAAGAAAGAAGACACTTGAAGACCGCCTTTATAAAGAATGGCTGCGACCGGAACACCATAGGCAAGATCCAGAGGAAGAGAAATAGGCAGTGCAACAAGGAAAAACAAGAAGCCGAAGTATTCCAAGTAGAAGTGACCATCCCCTACGTCAAAGGGACAACAGAGAAGATCGCCCGAATACTCAAAAATCACTAGATAAGAATAACGTTCAGCATCCTTTATTATCCTTTAGAATATTAAGAACAGCGTTAAGCAAAGGTATAGCTTAACTAAGGAAAGATGATTTGGGCTATAGCTAATGAATCATGAACTCTTTCTTTTTAAGGGCTGTATGACATAATCATCAACTTCACATAAGTGTGGTTATCCGTATAGAAAATTAAAAAAATAAACTTCCATTCTTTCGGTATTGGTCAATATTTCCAGGAATGTGTAGTTCCGATGTCTCTAGTCCATTGTTTAGAGATACACAATCATTCAGTTACACATTTCTACAAAAAATATATTTTTACAACTACTATTCTTACATCGCCCGGTTTAAACTTCTAGCACCATGTATTACTTCAAATAAGAAAAGTTGAATATCCCAACAATTGCCTAAGAAAAATTTGCGAAAGTTAAAATTTGTTCAACCTTCTGTTTTTTTAAGAATGACAACAAATAATTCCGATGTTTATCATCTTTTCAATTATCAGGTTATAAAATCAGTTGCATGAAACATGACATAAGAGATGGACTATTAACGTTTCTCTCAAACTATATGGACAATAATAATGTACATTTTATCACTAGTAGAATATATCTGAGTGACTACAGATTTTAAAAAAAAATTTTAAAAGTCACGTTAAATCGAAACTTCATTTTTAGTAAATTGGATAGAAATAGAGAAAAAATGGGATGGGAGTAGAGAAAAAGTTAGAAATGTAAATTTTTAGATTATATGTTAATCTAAAAAATTTTTATTATATTGTTCTCTGATTGCTGGAATTTTTGTAAATTTAAGAATTAAAAAATAAATCGCTATAATACCATTTCTGACATCATTAAAATTGTAAAAAACATATAGTTAGCGATAGAAATAGTAAAATATCTCATTACATCTTTCTTTTACACCTCATCTATCTTCCGAATTAAACGATCGAATTAGTTCAAATCTATATACCATCCAAGGATTATTAATTATTCGAATCAAACTAACACATCGTATGTAGTGACCATATCTATCAGGATCCAAGTTTTAAGTTTGTAGCACCACCTGATGATCATTGGTGGAATCAGAAAACAACTTCTGAATATATATTAATTTTGAATATTTATTTTTAAGCATGTAAATATAAAATGAATGACTTTTTGGTCATATATATATACATATCATTACACTATGCGAATACCCCACATTCGAACCTGTTAAAATTCTTAGGCTTCTTCCAACAAATTCTCAAACACTTTTTGAAAAACTTAAAATTTTTTAAGTGATCTTTAATACTCCTAAATACCATAAGTTACTCTTATATACTCACAAACACTTTTGTATTCTCTTAAGAAATTCCTTTGTACTCTGAAAAACCACTGAAATACTCTTTATTACTCCTTATTAGTATAAATACCTTGAAATACTCCTTTTACTCTTTAACATTCAGATGTACTCCTATAATACACTACACACTACATACATAACTTATTTTCCTCTTATATTCTTCTATTTACATTTACATTATCTAATAACACTTCTTAATACTTTCAAATACTCTTAAACACTTTAATATATTCGCATACACTCTTATATACACATGGATAATCTTACATATAGTAAGAAATACAATTGTATACACTCTAAAAGACTCATATACTCTTAAACTCTCAATTACACTTATTGATTCTTAAATATTCACAGATATATACATATACTTTTATATACTTTTAAACCCTCTCATAGAATATTAGACACTGTTATGCACTCTAAATCTCATAAATTTCTATATACTCACAATAACTCTTAAATACTTACACACAAATACTCTTATATACACAAATTTTCATATACACTCTATATTACTCTTATATACTCTTACATACTCTACTCACAAATACTCTGATATACTCATATATACTTATTATGAGATATTATATGTATACTCAACAAAGAGGATAATGTAAGTATTTGGGTGTGTTTAAGAGTATAAATGTGTATTTATGTATAATAATAATAAATGTGTTTGTATTACTGTAGTATGTGTATTTATACTATAAAGTATCTAATACTTATGCGAGTATTTAAGCGACTTTTAGCACATTTAAGTGTATAAGAGAGTACATAAGAGTATTCATATGTGTTTAAGCACATTAAAGAGAACATAAAAGTATATTAGATTTTGATATTATTTAAAAGTATTTGAGATTATATAAGAGTTTGTAAGAGTGTGTTGTAGTATTTCGGAGGATATAAGATTGTAGTACAGCGTCTAAGAGTATTTTGATGCATTAAAGAGAATTCAAGATATAGAAGAGAATTTGAGAGGATTTAACATTATTTTAGTTTATCTAATAAAATGTATATTATATAACATACACTTACACACACTAAAACACCCTTAAACACTCTGAAATACACACACACACACACACACACACACACACACAAAATATTTATATATTTCAAATAGTCCTATATATACTTAAATACTCTTAATCCTATGCACCACTTCATACTTTTAAATACCCTTAAATACATTTGTTTACTCTTAAATAAGTATTTCTCATGTACATTAAAAAATCTTATATACTCTAAAGTACTCTTACAAACTCTAATATCAACTGAAGTTTTATTTATACCTTATTTATACTATACATATAATGTTGTTTTTAACCCAGAATGTGCCAGTTTGTTGAGAGGAGATCCTCTGAACACAAGTGCCGGGAATTTAATTAATTATCTGGCTCTCCCGGTAACGTAATTGGATAACGAGCTTGCCCGGAAAGCAAGAGATCCAGGCTAGAGTCTTGGCTGAGACAGATATATTTTTAGTTTAATTCCACGCATTAACTGTTTAACATTTACATAGGACAACATATCATAACTAAATTAATATCTGTCTTAGACTCTTATATTCTCATAAATGAACTCAAGTACTCTCAAAAACTGACAAATGATTAAAAAAATACTCTCAATAACTCTGTAACTAATGTTACTAATAAAATACTGTTACATAAATTACATATAAAATTGCCACAAAACCAAAAACAACGCCAAACCCGAGTAACTTTTTTAATTGCATATCTTATATCACGCCAAAATCGAGACAAAATAAATTTTTCATGTTTAGAATTATAATCTATATATTAGCACTAATTTTGTCTCTTTTTAGATCATTTAAGTAATAAAAAAATTACTAAGAATACCACAAAATTATGATATTATACCTTTGTCAAAACTCTCCTATCACTTTACGAGTGCTCTGATGTTAGTGGCAGCACGCGTCTAATCGAGTTTTTTGGGGATTGGGTGAGCTTAAAGGTATAAATAATTAAGGTATAATAACAATAAGTTTCAAAAGGAATTGAAAACCTTTGTGCATAAGAAATTAATTCCTCATTCATCTTAAAGCTATGGCCACTCACTCCTAGAATAAGGATTTAATTTAGTTTCACACTTGTATTTATACCACTTGACCTATCAACTGTACTTGCCGAGATTTCAAGTGGAGTACATTGAAAAAAAAATATTGTTTATTGGCCGTAGATATTATTATTAGTTAATTTTAGTTGGGGTTCTGTCAAGATAGATAAAAAAAATACAGATTTAAAAAAGTGTATTTTTAAAGATTATCTGCCAACGTTTCGGTTTACATTGTGGGTCATCTCTAGGGCTGCCTTCATAAAGACGATTGAGAATGTCCTGTCCCTAAGTTCATATTTCCTTGACTGAGTCCTGGCTGGGACAGTTTCTAATTCTGTTCCGTTGCACTGAAACATGTTAGGGACAGCACGTCCTCTCTCGTCATCATGATGGGCAGCCCTGAAGATAGCTTAAAATGTAAGTCAAAACGTAGGGAAATAATCATTAAAAAAATACTCTTATTTAAAATTTATGGAACTATCTTTGCCGAACCCCATCTAAACTCTAAAAAAATCTACATGAAAATTGCAAGGAAATAGGATTAAAAAAATCTTACTACCTCAGCCGAGATTCATATCCTCTTTATGGAGGTCAAGTGTGCTGTCCACTACACTTCTCCGGTACACCTGATAAACTGGCCATCTGCCAGCACTTTACTCCGAGTCTAAACCTCTTAGTAAATCCAATATATATTCTTATGCTCTAAGGAGCTATTATTGTCTGCTATTGCTTATTCTCCTTTTTTTTTTTTGATGATGTTAGTTGTGGTATTTAATCCCACAGAAAGTTTTACAAATAAAACACAAGGGAGTTAAAATAAAAAAATCTTACTACGATAGCCGGGACTCGAAACTGAGTCTCTTGCTTTACGGGTAAGTTTGCTGGTCACAATCACTTTTAATCCCCGCACTTTACTCCGAGTCTAGGCCTCCAAGAAGAAAAATTTTATGCTTATGCTCAAAGTAGCTAACATTCTCAGCTATTTGTTAGACTCTCATTTTTTTCTTTATTAAATTCCCTATTAATATTCCTTTATTTAATAATGATTAATGTTTTGGTATATAATCCCACTTTAAATTTTATACATGAAAAGTAGAATGAAAAAGCCTACTTGGCCTATGTGAATCATATTGGTTCACACTAATGGGGAGAATGGTAGACACTGTGGTTTCCGAATAAACTTCTTACCTCTAAGCCTACTTCATTGGATCGAGTAAGCAGCGCTCAGGGTCTTACCTGTAGATGTCTATGCTGGTGACTACAGAAGAGCGACTTTCTTACTTAGCAGGGGTGCCTCAAGACATCTTAGCGGATTTCCTGTAGCCATGTGAGCACAATGAAGCTTCTACTTCCCATTCCAGACGGTACTCTGATAAAATTATTAGAGAGCATTTAGGATTTTATTTATGTGTATTTGAAAGTATTTCAAATTATTTAAGAGTATTTCTGAGTATTTAAAGTGTATATGTGAGCAATTCGAGTTTTAGGAGCATTTGTAAGTATTCAAAAATATTATATAAGAGTATTTATGGTATACAAGAGTTTATAAGTGTGTATATTCAGAAAGTGCACCCTACTTCAGGGTGCATAACTGCTTCAGTTCTAAAAGTATAGCTTGAAGAAGATTGCAGCCAATCCATTTGAATGTGTTATTACTGAGCAACCTTCTATTGGGTTCATGATAACTTCAGTTCTAATGAAGTATTTCAAAGAAGGATGATGCCTATCCTGTTCAATATGTTTTCTCTGAGCATCCTCTGGCTGGGGTTATATTAGCATTAGTTCTATAGGAATAGATCAGGGGAGAAAAGAGCCTATCCTGTTGAATGTGTTGAACCTGAGAACCCCACTACTGGAGACATACTATTTACAATTCTAAACTAGAAGAAGAACAGAGCCCACCGTGTTGAATGTGTTTTGGCTTTGCACCCTCTGACTGTGGACATACTAGCATCAGTTCTGAATTAGTAAACCTAAGAAATATGGAGCCTATAATTTTCAGTATTTTGTGGCTGAGCACACTACTGTAGGGGACATAAATGCTTCAGTTCTAGGAGTAGATTCAGGTATTATGATGCTTATTCTTTTGAATGCATTGTGGCTGAGCAACCACTGGCTGGGAACTTGTGAGCTTTAGTTCTAAAGGAGTAGATAGAATAAGGATTTTTCTAATCCATTTGAATGTTAGTGGATAAGCACCTTACTTCAGAGGACACAACAACATTAGTTCAAAAAGGTGTAGAACGAATAAGGCAGGATCTTTTTGAATGTGTTGTGACTATGGCAGGAGACTATTTACTTCAGTTCTTAAGGAGTAGATCGAAGAAAGATTGATCATTTCCTGTAGATGATTTGAGGATGATTATCTAACTGCTCAGAACATGACAGCTATAAACAATTAATGAAAGGGAATAAAATAAAAATATCTTTCTGCCCAAACTAGGACTCGAACCTGGATCTCCTACTTGCCGGGCCAGTATGCTATATGAGGGCTGAGATAGCATACCGTCCCGACAAGCAGGAGATCCATATTCCATTCCTGGCTGGGACAGATAGATTTTTTTATTTATTCTATTCCCTCTTATTAATGTTTTATAATTTACGTGGGATGATAACCCACAACTAAATAAATATTCATAACAACTATAGATCGAAAGGAGTATATTAATAAAAATGGAGCTTATAATGTCCAATGTATTTTACTAAACAATCTACTAGCTGGCGACATAACCGCACAACAAACGAGGACATCGGAGCCGGATAGAGCTAATCCTCTTCATATGCTGTGGCTTACAACCTTCTACTAACCCAGATACGTAACATAATCTGTTGGAAAAAAAGAAGTTCATAGAAGGAAGGATCCTATTATGTTCAATTTTTGGGGAGCCATGTTCAATATATGGCTGGGGACATAAGAGATTTCGTTCTACAGGGGTAGTTCAAATAATGGAGCCCTTCAAGTTTAATGAGCTGTAGCTGATTGCTGAGAAAATACTAGAAGTAGTTCTTAACAAGTATATTAAAGAAGGATGGAGCCTATCATGTATAAAGTGTTTTGACTGAGCACCCTACTCAGGACAAAACAGTTTCAGTTTTTAAGCAGAATATTGTAGATAGAGACAATCCTGTTGATTTGTTGTAGGTGAGCACCCTTTTTTAGTTTCGGATAAATGCTTCAGTTCTTAAGGAGTAGATTGAAGAACTAAACTCATATGCAACCTTTCTTTCCAATGTGTTGCAGATTAGCACACTCAAGCTAGAATCCTTACATCAACAGTACGAACAGAGTATATGCACGAAGGGATGGTACTGTAGATCGAAAAGGGTGGAGCCTACAATCTTCAATGTGTTATGGCTGAGCACTTCATAACTAGGGAAATATTAGCTTTAAATATAATTGTGGAGCTTGAAGATGAATGTAACCTAATTTGTGGAATGAGTTGTGGCTGAGCAACATCAGACTGGGGCATACAAGCTTCAGTTCTAAAGGAGTTGATCAAGGAAAGTCCATCTTCCTTGAGCATAGACTCCAGTCTATCTTGTACAATGTGTTGTGGCTAAGCACCCTAATGTTGGGGATATAAATGCTTCAGCCAATCCCGTTTTTAGTGTTTTGGCTGAGTTCTCTACTACTAGGAGCATGACAGCTTCAGTCCTAAAGGAGTAGATCGAAGAAAGATGAAACGTATCCTGTTCAATAGCTGTGGACATTAAACGTCAATTATAAAGGAGAAAATGAAAGAAAAAAGGAGCCAATACTGTTTAATGTAATGTGCCTAACCACACAACACTGGGGACATAACAGCTATCGTTCGAAACAAGTTGATCGAAGACTGAACATACTTTGGTTGATACGAACTTATAGATAAAGTTGACTTCCCCAGCGCAATCGGCTCTGAAATTAAAAGTGTGTTCGCTGAATATGATGGACCTATCACCTTAAGGGTGAGATCTGACGTTGCAGCGCATATGGTTATGAGTGCCTAATGAATCAACGGTAAAGGCATCAGCACCGTGAAGCTCTCTCCTAGTGATAAATAAGTTCGAATGAAGTGAACTTGAAAGAAGGTTTATTTTAAAAGAGAGTAGAAATATAGAACTCTCGTACCTTTTCAAAAAAAAAAAAAACCTTTTAGATTATTAACAAATATAATTCCTTTATTT
>KZ810094.1:30038-43756 GCA_000696205.2 Oncopeltus fasciatus
TGCCGTGGCTCTGTTCATGGTGATGTGCTGAGACGCATGTGATTGGAGTTTGGCCAGGTGATGTTCACAAGAGAGGCCTGTCCGAAATCCAGTCTGCTCGGGAGGAATTATATTGCTTCTGTCGCAGTGATCGAGGATGTGTCTAAGCAACAGTTTTTCATATATTTTTGATATATGGTTGAGCAAGCTGATGGGTCTGTAGTGCTCCGGCAAATCACCCTTTTTGTACGGTTTAAGTACTGGAACAATGATGGCAAGTTTCAAGGCATTCGGGAAGTATCCAATTCTCATGGAGGAGTTGTAGAGATTTAGTAAATAGGCTTTCCCTTTTCTTGGAAGCATCTTGAGTAGTACATTTGGGATGGAGTCGGGGCCAGAGGATTTACCCCCCTTTGTCCGTCTAAGGGCAGATTCTAGTTGGTTAATTGTGGAGTATAGTGGTATGTGTGTCTCGTTTGTTAATGGGGCGGAGTCTGTGGGTGTCGTTAGGTCAGTACGTTTTTGGTCCATGCTGTAGTAGTACTCTGAAAGTGCAAGGGATTGATCTTCTTCTGTGGAGATGAAGCCATTTGTGGACAAGAGGACAGTACTTCTCTTTGCGCAGGTGCTTCTGAGTAGTTTCCAGAACCTTTTTGGGTCTCCATGTGTTAATCTTAGTTGGTCGTGCCACATAGATGTTTTCCACTGGGCATATAGTTTGGCTACCTGTCGTGTGAGGGAGTTAATGATGGGTGGTAGGTTGCCGTCGTTTGTTCTGGCGTGGATGTTACGGAGGTTGTTCCTCTGCTTGACTAGTTGGGTAATGTGTGCAGGCATCTTCCGCTGATGTACTGGCTTAGGAGAGAATTTAGGGATTTTCGCTTCGGCCGCATCATTTATTACTCCAGTCAGAACGTTAATAGCAAGGTCTACATCTCCAGGAGATGTTAGGGGGCCTATGCTGGGGAGATATCTTGTGACTTCCTCACGGTAGCCCTCCCAGTCAGCTTTGTGGAAAAGGTATTTACTGGGACCTGGGAAGGTTTTTCTGCCCTCAACACCATAGAGTACTGGGCGATGATCAGAGGGACCAAAGTCAAGGGGCGTACAGTTAGTGATTAAGTGTATGTCCTTTGTGATTAGTAGGTCAATTGTCGACACAAAATCTGGATTCCTGACATGTCGAAAGGTATGCACCCCAGGGTGTACTACTCCTAGCCTGGTTTTTGTGATGGCTATTCCCATGGGATTAGGAGTTTTGCAGCCCCATACGGTGTGTTTCGCATTTAGGTCTCCAAGAATGATGTGTATCCTGTCTTTTTCTGCAGTTGTGAGTAGGGTCTTAACGGGAGTCATGTCGGCATACGGTCTTTGGTAGACACAGGTGAATGTGTACCTAAGTCTGAGTCTAACAACAGCGCTGATGGCTTGTGTCCCGTCGGTCTGTATCGTGTTGTCATCAGCTTGGTGGGATTTTAAGTCACTGCGGACCAGGAGGACGACTCCGCCCGAGGTTCCGGTTTTACGATCTGTTCTGTAGGTTTTGTACCCTTTAAATAGGACCTTGTCAATGGGGGAAAGTATGGTGTCAGTAATGCCAACTACTGCTGGACTGTATTGGGAGAGAAGTATCTCAATTTCGGCCTTTTTGTGTTTAAGGCCTCGGATGTTATAGTTTATGAGATACTCCTCAGTCATGTCGAAGGGAGTTGTCCATTAACCTGTCAACTTTGTTGAGGAGGTTGGTCATGTTGTCCATAAGTCGCAGCATTATTGACATAATTTGAGCCATAGTCGGCTCATTGGACTGTGCTGGGGGAGGCGAGGAGATCATTTCGTTGACTCTGGCTGAGGGTCTGGGGGAAGGGGGGAGTCGCTCAGCCTGTGTTTGGGGGTGAATTGAAGGGTTGAGAGTCGCCGCATAGGAGACTCCTGGGGAGACACGCCTGGCGGTTTTCCTATCATTGTGGGTGGGGATGATGAGAGGGACATTTTTTGTTCTCCTAAGGGAGATTTTTTCCGTCTTTTCGACGGTGGTGGGACAACCTCTATAATAAGAGGGGTGGTTTCCGCCACAGTTATTACAACTGGGAGGGATTTGCTTGGGGCAGGTCAGGGTGGTATGCGGTCCTTTGCACCAACCACAGAGTACTTTGTGGCCACAGTACCCTTGGGTGTGGCCGTATTGATGACAGCGGGAACATATTGTTGGACCTGGGGTTGTTTTAAATTTATTCACTCTAATAATAACGTGAGCGATGGCTTTCATATTTTTGAGGGTTTGGATTTTGACTGTGTGGTCACAGACTAGGAGTAGTGGAGCTAGGAGGGTTGTGCTACCATCGGGGTTATTGCGACGGAGACGGCTGACCCCGACGTACCCCGAGAGGTTTTCGGAAAGGAAGTCAGCTACCTCCTGGACATCGTGGTCTCGATCGAAACCGTGGATAAGAAATTTTTGGTGCTTTTTTGCACCTCGGGGGGCATACGTATGGTAGGATGTCTCATTCTTACTAAGGAGACTAAGGGCTGCAACTTTTTCAGCCTCGTCATCGAAGAAAATTCGATTTTCCCTATCACTCGAGTTAAGGGAGAAACCCTTAAGTCCCGAGTTGAGTAGTGTCTTCCTAAGTTCGGAAGTTTTTATAGGAGGGGAAATGATGATGGGGGAGGGTTTTTTGACCCTAATGTTGGTGTCGTTCCTAAGTGGGGCAAATTTGTTAGATAAGGGGATGGGGGGTCTATCTGTGACCCTAGGGTTTAGGGTTTCCTTCTGTTTGTCTGACTTTTTGGCTGATTTTTTCCTCCTGGGAGGAAATAGTCTTCGTCTATTTCTGTTGTGGTCAGTCTGGGGTCGGAGAGGCTGGACCCAGCGGGTCTTTTTATTGGGATAGCACGTTTTTTGGCTTTCGTATCGTCAACATCTGTTGAGAATGGGCTGACAGAATATGTTTTGTTTAGGGGGTCCATGTTATTTTGGGTGATTGTAAGCTACCTATTATTAAATCAGGAGTAATAAGGGAGATCTCTTGTACACCACGACCGGCCCGTGGAGAGGTCTGTCCCAGATATGGGGGTCTTCCTCATATGACGTGGCACTAATATCCTTTCACTAGTAATGCTTTAATGTCACTCACAGCACTATTGACTAACCTGGGTATCACTGATAATTACTGTGGGCTGATGAGCAGCAGAGGGACGCCGCAGGAGGCGGTCCTTGTTCCTCGGGATACTTTGTCTGAAGTCAGGACAGGAGAGACACGTCCTCACTCTAGCACTGCACAGGGGAGACTGAATGAGGAAAAGCAGGGATTCCAGGGTATATATAGTATTTACAAACAAAGAAAATGCTGGAGAAGGGTCGGCTTACAGGTAGGATGCAGGTAGAGTGCATAGAGTAAGTTCCTCTTATCTTAAACCTGAAGTGTCCTCACGAACGAAAAAGGCGATGTGATATCTGCCGGAAGTGGAGGTGCTGATGGTGGTGGCCATCAAGGGTGCAGCTTGATTGTATTTTTTACATACCTATAGTGTACTTTTCTATCTATTAGATTCTCACCATTTTAATTTTAACAATGCAGTTCTTAGGGACTATGTAAATAAATATTTTTCTAAAGAAATTTTTCTTACTTGGAGTTTAGCATATAATTGAAATAAAAAATATTTTGAAATACAAAATATAAAAAAATTAGCAAGTTTTTAAATTTTTTTTTAGAAAAAATTAAAAAAAAATTACATTACTTATAATTTTTGGATACAAATTTGAACTACTAAGAGAATCACAGAAACATCATAAAATGAAAGAATCATACAATGAAAATATGCTAAGCTAAATTCTAGCTAAGTGCAATTAAACACATTCTATCTTTTCTGGGACCTATTTTTAGCTTTGCTAACTCATTGTAGGAGTGTAATAAATGAAATTATTTTAAAATTGAACATATCCAGAAGTTTCTATAACTAAATCATAATTATTAGTCAAACAATTTCAAACATAACAATACTTACAAATCATATTAAAACAAAAATTACAATTACAAATAAATTAATAGATACATACAATAACTTGTCCTTAAATAGATAGCTTTAACTAAGGTATAATAAGAATATAAGAATGAAGTTTTGGCATTAAAAAATATCTCTATCTACCATGCTACAGGGAATACTATCATTAAACACTTCTCAGGTCTTCCTGATATTCAAGAATCAAACCAACTTCCTCTTCAAAAATATTATGGTCAAATAAATTTTTTAATATCATAACTTTTTCACAATTAGCTCTTTCTCCAGTAGTTTTCTCTGGCCTCCAATCAATTAATTTTCTTGCATCTTTTTTAAATTGTCTTTGTCTTTTCGCTTTTTCTTTTTTGGTTTCAAGGTAGGATCATAAGCACTACTTTTTATTGTAAATTTAGCCCTCTCCACATGAAGCTTATTATCTCGATACTCATAACCATCAAGAACAGTCAATGCCAATCCCACAGTTTCAACCTTCATGTATGAACCAAGAGCATCACCTTCGAGGACATCTGCTTAGGGGTCAGTATTCAGCTTAACTTTCATTTCTTCTGTTTCGACATCCTTCATGACAAGACCACATTTTTGCATCAAGTCAACAAATTCAGTTTCTGTAATGTCTGTTGGTAGATTACTGACATATACTTTATTATTAGTTCCATTGCTCACATTAAACCAAATTGGTTCTTGAGCTTTTCTTTTTAATGATTCCTCTTCAACAGAAGGGATTACTAGTTTTTTATTTTCACTAATCTCAGAGCTATTATTTGCGTTTATTGATAGATTTTCACTAGGATTTGTTTGTCTTTTTGGAATAGCTTCTGTAATCTCCATATCAAAACTCTCATTTACTAATGTATTAGATACATTATTTTTAGATTTATCTCTTTGCGTGTCAAGGTACTGTTCATTCCTGTACTGTTTGGGAACAGCTTCAGTACATTCCATTAGAGATGTTCCCATGTCTTGTTGACAATTTAAATAATTTTTTTTTTCTCTGGTGTCAGGTAAAAAGTACGTTGCAATTGTGTTTTTCTGGTTCTGGTCATCCAATGGAAAACCACGTGCATGAGTTAATTCCATCTGCAACGATACAAAATCATTCATTTTTGGGGAATTAGATAAATAGTTGCCTTGAAGAGGGGGAATATTTTCTTTATGGTGACTATTGACACCTTTATCCGAAACAATATTTTGTGCTTGTAGTCGTTCAGTAAAATTCATTGTTTGTGGGAAATCTAGATGAATTTTATGATTGTTTACACAATTTAAGTTTTGATTCATGACATTAGTTTCAAAATTCTTTTTTCTTGTTTCAGGCAAACAATTCACATTTTCTCCTTGGTCTATACCTCGGGAAATCACTTCAGTCAGTTCCATTTCTGATTTATTAATATTACTAAATGAGTTTTTTCTGTGGCATTGAGATATTAATTGATTAAAATTAGGCTTTGCTTGAACAAAGATGCTAGGAATGGCTTCAGTGAGCTTCATTCCGGAAATGGACATATGATTTGAGAAATGGTCAGATTTATTAACTGGAAAATAAATGCCTATTCTGAGGCAATGGATCACCGAACTCCATTCCAATTCTATCGAAGATATCTCACAATGTTCAGCAGCTTCAACATGATTCAAAATTTCAATTTTAGAAGAATGATCCTCCTCCTAATTTTTTTGCATTTTAACAGTTCCTGGAGCAGACGACAGAAAGGTTGGGTTTTTGGAAGCAAAATCTCCTGAGCTTGATATGTCTGATGGGGCTTTTTATCGATAAAAAGGGTAATTGGGATTATTCGGGTGAAATGTTTGTGTAGGATGTGTTTTTTGTCTTACGTTTTCATGATTATCCCTAGTGTTAGGTGATTGGTAAAATTAATCTCTATAATTAGTCTTTCGGGAGTAGGTCGGTGAGTTGTGAAAAAATTGGGAGTAGAAATTATTATTAAACCGATTTTTTTCGTATCTGAAAGGTCTTTCGAAATGTTTATGTTTATTCCTAGATAATAATTCTAGTATAAAGTTGCATTTTGTAAATATTATCTAGTATAGGTATCTTGCGTAATAATAATGTTTGTCAGTAGTGGATCATATTGATCATAAACTGATGTATGATTTCTATTTCTGTTCTCTGCATAAGTTCTTTTATTAGTGCTGCAGAATGTCGTCTATTGAATATCTATTAAAGATTAAGTTTCTTAAATTTTCAAATCTGTTTAAAAGTTCAAAAGGTGATTAATTAGGTCTTACTTTCGTGTGGTATATTTCTGCTTTAAGGGACTCTATGATTCTCGTGTCTGAAAATTGACTTTTTAAATTAGTGAGTAGTTTGGGGATTGACGTTATTTTCTTACTCAATATAAGCGATTCTGCTGAACCAGTTAGCCTTTCCGTGACTTCATTTAACAACCTTATGTGATTTAAGCCTGCGTTTCCTCGCACAGTATCCACTCCGCATTAGAAAGCTCCTAATCAATGAGAGAGACTTTATCGACCTCTCGAAAGGTTTTAAATGCCAATAATTCGGCCATATTAAGACTAGATGTCCTGCCCAGTCTCAGATTTGCAGCTGAAGGCCAGGGAATGGTCATGAGGCCTAAAACTGTCCAAACGTAAAAAAGCCTCCAATATGCATAAACTACGCCCTGAGTGAATGGAGTTCAGACTACACAGCTAGTGACATGGCAATTCCGGCCTACGGAAATCGCAAGGCGGCTCTGAATTGCGGAACCTTTTATGGATGAGGAGACGTATTCCGGGACAATTAGAAGTTATAACAGTCGCAGTGGCCTATATCTTTCCCAACGTTGACATCATATCCAGGCCTCACATCTGCTCTGAGAGCATTGCGGTGGTGTCTGTCAATCCGGTTGGAGTGTCATTAATCTACGTCTCGCGCTATGTTTCGCCAAAACATGCTGATCGTGGAACTTTTTAGGAGCTGCAGCGAGACGCCATATTTGGTCCAGTAAAGATCGTGGTTCACCACAATGCGTCGAGAGGGTCGTGGCGATCTTCCACAACTAAAGCCCCAGAAGTCAAGATCAATATAGACCTGAACAGAACTGAACGTCGCAAACAGCGGCGGGGTCTAAGAAACCTTTAGGATCAAGATTGGCTCGATCTTTTCTCCTCCAACCATGCTCTGGGTGACCGGGTGAGGTACGCGAATTAATCAATTCCTTTAAAACAGATCCTCTAATGTCACCAGCTTATCTTTTTTTTTCTTAAAGACGCAGGAGAATGCGTTACGTAGAACCGCTGCATGGCCNTGTAATAGTGATACAAATGTGGTACCAATGGTACACGTAAAATAATATTTGTTAAATAAATTAAAGTCTAAAACAACAAGTCTGATAAATACCTTGACAATATCAGCTCTTTCGAGCATATGACGGCTTATTCGTCATTCTGGTAGGTTTAGACTCCCGCAAGCTGTGCGAAAAATCTATTAGTTACTGTGTAGTAACGGTGGTACAACTTGCTACCACGCCGGCCTGGAAATCACCAGATCCAGATTCGAGTCCTGGCTTAGACAGTTAAATTTTTATTTCTAATTTCTTCATTCAAATTTTCACGTAGGCTTCGACGTTCGTCAGTTGTATTTACCGTTTCTCCTTCATTTAATGTTTAAAAACATAGTGAGATTAGATTTAAAAAAATAAAAGATAAAACATTGAAAGGAATTTGTTGAATAGCTTGAAAATATCAGCTCCTTTGAGCAAAAGACGATGTAAACGTCATTCACTGAGGTTTACACTCCTGGTGCGAGTGCGGAGAATATAATTTGTTACCTGTCTAGTCACGATGGTGCAACATGCTAGCACGCCGGCCGGGATAGAAGGAGATCCAGGTTCGAGTCCTGCCTGAGACTGTTCGATTTTTATTATATTCTCTAGCTTATATTGTGAGATTAAATACCAGAAAAAAATTATACTTGAAATAAGAGTGAAAAATAACGAGAGTCTGATCAGTAGCTTTAAAATTTCAGCTCATTCAAGCACAGTGAACATTTAAATAATGTTTATGAAAACAAGATGTAATAGAGGAATGAAAATTTATATAAACCCATTATTTGTGATATGCTATTACTAAGTTCTCCTAATAGAGTCACACGTTTAGATAAAATTTTTAACATGAATAGATCTGTCTCTAACTATATATTTATAAAAAACAGTATAAATGTATAATTATAATTATAAATGTATATTCTATTTTTTATTTAGAATATACAACGTTTTTTAATAACCTTAGACCCGTAAAATACCTACAGTTTCTGTAGAAGAATAAATAATCTAAAAATTACTTAAAGAAACTTCAATAATCTATTTCATGTGTAGCTTTTCATGTAACTCATTTGCTAAAATATTCATTTTTAGACCTTAATATTGAGACGGGCGTACATTATTCTCACAACAGGATGTAGAACATATTAAAAATTACGCTATTCTATCTCCTTTTTTTTTTTTTGGCAANACTTCAATAATCTGTAATAATTATTCATACAACAGGATGTAGAACATATTCAAAATTACGCTTTTCTTTTTTGTTATTTTTTGTGGGGGGGAGGGGAAATGTTCGTATTTCTTTGTGGTAGAAATTCAAAATTATAAACAAATCAACAATTCTAATTTAAGGTTATGAAGAAACGTAGGGGATTAATCCGTAAGGTTTTCTTGTATTTATGGATGAAACATTTTTGTGTAAGGACAAATAATTGAATGATTATTTACCTCTAAATAATGGACGTGAGGCTCCCAAATTACATTTACATAATATTTATGAAAACAATGATTATTAGAGGAATAGTTTGACAATGTCAGCTCCTTCGAGTTTAAGACGAATTTTTCGTCCTTCTCGTGGGTTAGGCTCTTCCTAGTGTTAAGGGATTTTAATAGGAAATCTAGCGCGTCCAGGTAGCATAACTGGTAACGCACCGGCTCGGATAGCAGGAGTTCCAGGTCGATTCCTGGTCAGGAAAGATAGATTTTTTATTCTATTCCATCTGATTAATTGTTTAAAATTTACATGGAATTAAAAACCACAAGCAAATAAAATATTTATAAAAAAAATTAAATAATGTTAATGACGAAAGTCGAAAAATAGTTTGTCCATGTCAGCTCGATTTTAATTCGATTTTAAGACGAAGTTCTCGTTTTTCCTGTGGGTTAGGCTCTTGCTAGTGTAGAGGAAATTTAATATCTAGCGCGTCCTGGTAGCATAACTGGTTGCACCGGCCCAGACAGTTGGAGATCCAGGTTCGGTTCCTGGCTAAGACATATATATTTTTTATTCTATTCACTGTCAATAATTGTTATAAATTTACGTGGGATAGAATGCCACAACTTAATGACATGTTTATAAAGAAAAATTACATAAAGTAAATTACAAGAGTCGGCAAATAGTTTGACAATGTCAGCTTCTTCGAGGTTAATAAGAAGGTCCCGTTTTACTCATTAGTAAGGCTTTTGTTAGTTTAGAGGGAATTTAATGAGATATCTAGCGTGTCAAGTAGAATAACTGGAAAGTGCACATGCCCGGATTGCAGGAGATCCAAGTGCGATTCCTTGTTGGGACAGATAGATTTCTTATTCTATTCCCTGTCATTAATTGTTTAAAATTTACGAGGGTTACAAAACCACAACCAAATTAAATTTTTATAGAGAAGAATTAAATAAAGTAATTAACGAGAGTCGACAAGTAGTTTGACAATGTGAGCTCCTTTGAGTGTATGACGAAGGTACCGTCTTTCTCGATATTTAGGCTTTTGCTAGTGTAGAGGGAATTTAATGAGATATCTAGCGCGTCCTGGTAGCATAACTGGTTAGTGCACCTGCCCGGATTGTAGGAGATCCAGGATCAATTCATGGTTGGGTNTGTACTTATAGTTTGTACTTATAGTTTGTACTTATAGTTTGTACTTATAGTTTGTACTTATAGTTTGTACCTATAGTTTGTACCTATAGTTTGTACTTATAGTTTGTACTATAGTTTGTACTTATAGTTTGTACTTATAGTTTGCACCTATAGTTTGTACTTATAGTTTGTACCTATAGTTTGTACTTATAGTTTGTACTATAGTTTGTACTTATAGTTTGTACTTAAATTTATTCTTGTTTACGTATAATCATTTCTGTTATTTAATTGTACATAGATCTAATGTTTATGTTTCATGTAATATTTACTTCAGTAGCAAATTAAATTGAAATCACTTTGTGATTTGCGAAAGTACTATAAATATTCACTAAATGAATACTATCAGATATTAGTTTCAGATTTCAGGATAGTTTTTTATAATACAATTTAGTTGTTGAGGACACAAAAATGTATATGAGTTGGCTTGTGCATGCATGTGTGCGCGTGTACTCTTCTCAGTACAATCTCATCCAAATAACAGCTGAAAATTATTAAATATCAATAAGGTTTATCCAAAAACAACAACAAAAAAAACAACTAATTCTTCGCAATTTTCATATATTCGATTTTTGAGAGCTTTTTGAATTATTGATTCCATTTTAAGCTCCTTCGAGTTTAAGGCGAAGTTCTCCTCTTTTATCGAGGATTAGGCTCTCGCTAGTGTAGAGGCAATTTATTGAGATATCTAGCGCGCCCTTGTATCATAAATTGTAAGTGCAATATCCAATCCCGGATACTAGAAAATTCAGGTTTGATTCCTGGCTAGGACAGATAGATTACTTATTCGATTCCCTCTCATTAATTGTTTAAAATTTAAGTGGGATAAAAAACCACAACAAAATTAAATATTCATAAATGAAAAATAAAGAAAGTAAATGACTAGAGTAGACGAATAGTTTGACAATGTCAGCTCCTTCAAGTTTATGACTAGTCTTTCTCCTGGGTTAGGCTATCGCTAGTGTAGAGGGAAATGAATGAGATATCTTGCGCGTCCTGGTAGTATAACCGGAAAGTGACAATAAATTGGAAATCTATCTTTCCATAACTGGAAAGTGCACCGACTTGGATAGCATTAGAACCAGGTTCGATGTCAGGCTGGGACAGATAGATTTTTTATTCTATTTCCTCTCATTAATTTTTTTTTAAATTTACGTGTGATAAGAAAACACAACCAAATAAAATATTTATAAAGAAAAATTAAATAATGCAAATAAAGAGATCTGACTAATAGTTCGACAATGACATAACTGGAAAGTGCAGCGGCTTGGATAGCATGAGATGCAGGTTCGATTTCTGGCTAGAACAGATAGTTTTTCTTTATTCTATACCCTCTCATTATTTGTTTATTATTTAGGTGGGATAAAAAACCACAACCAAATTAAATATTTATTATGAAAAATTAAATATAAGTAAATGACGAGAGTCGACAAATAGACAATGACAGCTCTTTCAAGTTTAAGACGAAGGTCGCGTTTTTCTCGTGGGTTAGTCTCTCGCTTGTGTAGAATGAATTTTATGAGATATCTTGTGCGTCCTGGTAACATGACACCAGGCCGGATAGCAAGAGATCCAGGTGCAATTTCTGGTTGGGATAGATTTGGATTTTTTTATTCTATTCAATCTCAATAATTGTTTAAAATTTACGTGGGATAAAAACCAAAACCAAATAAAATATTTATAATGATTAATTAGATAATGTAAATGACAAGAGTCAACAAATAGTTTGACTATGTCAGCTCCATCGAGTTTAAGAAAATTTCTCTTCCTTCTCGTGGGTTAGGCTCTCGATAGTTTTGAGGGAATTTAATGAGAAACCTAGCTCGTCTCGGGAGCGTAATTGTTAAATTCACTGGCCCGGATAGCAAGAGATCTATGTTCGATTCCTAGCTGGGACATTGATTTTGTTTTCTATTCTCTTAATTGTATGAAATTCCCGGGGGATAAAAACCGCTACCAAAAAAATAAAATTGTAACTATAATTAAATGAAGTAAATGATGAGGGTCGACAAATAGTTTAACAATTTCAGCTCCTTCGTGTTTAAATTGAAGTTCTCGTCTTTCTTGTGGGTTAGGCTCTCGCTAGTGTAGAGTTAATTAAATGAGATATCTCCCGTTAACATAACTGATAAGTGCACCGGCCAAAATAGCAGGAGATCCAGGTTAGATTTATGGCTACGACAGATAGATTTTTTTATTTAATTCCCTTCCATTAATTGTTAAAATTTTACGTGAGATAAAAAACCACAATAAATAAATGACGAGAGTCGACAAATAGTTGTCAGAATGTCAGCTCCTTCGAGTTTAAAACGAAGTTCTCGTCTTTCTCGTGGGTTAGGCTATACCAGGATATTTAGGTTCGATTCTTAGCAGGGAACGATATATTTTTTTATTCTATTCCCACTCATTAATTGTTTAAAATTTGCGTAGGATAAAAAAACCAACACCAAGTAAAATATATAAATGAAAAATTAAATCTCGTCTTTTTCGTGGGTTAGTCTCTGACTAGTGTAGTGGAAATTTAATGAGATATTTAGCACATCCTGGTAGCATAACTGGAAGAACCGGCCCGGATTGCAGAAGTACCAGGTTCGATTTTTGGTTGGGACGGATAGATTTTTTTATTCTATTCTCTCTCTTTAATTGTTTAAAATTTTTATGGTACAAAAAACCACAGACAAATATAATATTTATAAAGAAAAAATAAACAAAGTAAATGACGAGAGTCGACAAATAGTTTGACAATTTCAGCAACTTCGAGTTTAAGACAATGTTCTCGTCTTACTCGTGTGTTAGGCTCTCGCTAGTGTAGAGGGAATTTAATGAGATATCTTGCCCGACCTGGTAGCATAACTTAGGGAAAAATATATTTTTTTATTCCATTCCCTCTCATTAATTGTTTAAAAATTACGTAGGATAAAAAACTACAACCAACCAAAATATTTATAAAGAAAAATTAAATAAAGTAAAGTGTGAGAGTCTTCAAATATATTGACAATGTCAGCTCTTCGAGTTTTAGTCAAAGTCTTCTTTTTTTTGGGGTTAGTTGCTAGCTAGTGTAGAGGAAATTTAATGTGATATTTAGCTCGTCCAGTTAGCCTAATTGGTAAATGCGTCGGCCCAGATAGCAGGAGATCCAGGTTCGAATCCTGGCTGGTACAGATAGATTTTTATAATTCTATTCCCTCTCTTAATTTTTTATAATGTACGTGGGATAAAAAACCAAAAACAAATAAAATAACTATAATGAAAAATTAAATAAAGTAAATGACGAGAGTCGAAAAATAGTTATACAATGTCTGCTCCTTGAAGTTTAAGACGAAGTTCTCGTCTTTCTCGTGGGTTAGGTTCTCGCTAGAGTAGAGGGAATTTAATGAGATATCTAGCGCGTTCTGGTAGAATAACTGGTAAGTGCACCGGCCCGGATAGAAGGAGATCCAATACGATTCCTGGTTAGGACAGATAAATATTTTTATCCTATTCCCTATCATAATTTAATTAAAAATGATAAAAAAATAAAATGTTTATAAAGAAAAATGAAATAATGTAAATGACGAGAATCGAAAAATAATTTACAGGTCATTTGTCAGGTCCTTCGAGTTTTAGACGATGTACTCATCATTCTCGTGATTTACGCTCTCGCTAGTTTAGAGGGAAATTAATCAGATATCTAGCTCGTCCTGGTAGCTGGACGGAGATTTCTGGCTGGGACAGACATTTTTTTCTATTCTATTCCATCTCATTAATTGTTTAAAATTTACGGGGGTTCAATAACCACAATATGATTAAGTTGTTATAAAGAAACATTA
>KZ810095.1:22259-32779 GCA_000696205.2 Oncopeltus fasciatus
CGTGGACGTATATATATAATGAGAATTGGAGGGAGAAAGAGTGTAGTGAACACACATTTATATATGTATGTATACGTGTGTGTGTATTTTTTTTTTTCATAAGTAATAATGATTTATAATTTGAGACACACCCCAACCTGGTTCCATTTGTATGTCGCGTTAACTTTCATTTTTTTTACTTTTATTTTGATATATTTTTATTTTTGTTGGATAAAACTGTAAAATGACGTTTGTTAGCAGATGCTGCTCTTGGTCCTGGTGGCCGCTTTGGTCGCGGGAGAGGGATACGGCGGCCATGAAGGTGGATCCGAAGGCGGCTATCACCACCAGCCAGCGACCTCTTCGCAAAACAATAACCTCTACTCTTACCACCCCGTGCCAGTCGTCATTCAAAAGGGACACGAGCAAGGCCACAATGAACAGGAATCATACGGATACCACCACTAAGACAACCACTTCAATTCATATTCAGTCAACTACCAATTATAGTATAGTTACCTCATTTTGGGTTCCATTATATTTATTTTTTATACTTATTTTTATACCAAAATTGAATAAAAAATTTTAATTTTTGATATCTAATATTGAATAAAACCATTTATTATTTTATCGTTTCCCAATTTATGGAATCAACAAGCAACAAACAAAATTATGTAAGTAAGGCTACGAGGTGTCAGTTAAAAACAATTCCTTTTGTTATCCCAAAATAATAGACCAATTATGCTTATGGTAAGTCTTCCAGAACAATATTATCCATAAAAAAAAAAAAAAAATCCATCAATATTTTCTTTATGATCTGGCATAACAAGCTTAGTAGCTTAACCGTTAAATAGTTTTCACCTGTTTTATCTGTCTACTTTCTTCCCAAAATGGTGAATTTCTGCTGCCTTGTGATGAAAACTTTGGTCATAGACTGCTTCCAATGCTTCAAAATAAGGATTCATCACTACATAGTACCTCAACAATAAAAGGTAGCGCCGCTTTCTATGAATTTTTCACTGTTACCATGCTGAAGGGTCAACAGACTTCCGTCTATGATCGCTAGAAGAGTACGAACATTTGACCATAGTTGTCTACAGCACCATTGATTTTAGTTCCCTATCAACTGTTATCAATTCCCTATTAGTTGTAGAAAATATGAAATATAGGTCCCAAGATCTTTGAAATCCTCTCGTAAAAATTCCTTCACCACAGCAAAAAACAAAAAGTAAAAAAAAAAAAAAATTAAATGATTTTTCTAAAAATTATTCTTCCTAATGGGAATCTTAAAGAAATCAACTTAGACTATCCGAGCCATAGTATTTTACATTCAAAGTGCTCGCTGGGGTAATAAATGGCGATCAGAAAAACTCAACCAGCGGAGTCTGAATAAATGTATTTTTCGCTATTTCTCTATGAACAAGCTGCATATCGAAAACAAGAAGATTAAGAAATTAAAAAAAAAAAAAAAAAATGTAATCATTAACATTGACTAAATGATTAGTTATGAAACCTCTACCAAGATGTACTTTGGTGGGTAATAACCATTGAATTATAAATTGGGAATTAGTTAAAACTCAGTGATAACCAATAATCAGTGCGAGTTGAAACAAGAAATACAATTCGTACAAATCTGATGTATGTACTTCCACTAAGTTATCTGGAATTAGTGTAGTTCCAATTCAAGTATTCCATGCTAAGTTCACACAGCCACAACTGACATAAGGGTAAATATTTATAAATTGAATAAATTTATTAATTTAATATAACTCTTTTATCTATGTTTTATCATAATTTTTCTAATAACAAAATCATTGCAAACATTTTTTTAAAGAGACCCATTACAGCATAGACATAACTGTATAAGTTTCGGGCTAAAAGTATCAGTGTCGCAGTTTTAAAATTAAGGAACTAACTTTGGTATATTTTTATCTTCCTGAAAATGGAAGAAATGATAGAGAATTTAAAGGAAGATATATAAAAAATTGTTAGTATTTTTATCTGTAAAAATAATATAGAAAAATTAGGCGTAAAGGGCATTTTTATGATGTGTATAGGTATTGTAAAGAAGTTTTGCGAAAATTACATATCAAGGAAAATTCATAAGAAAAAAAGTCATTTGGCTGACATGATTATATTAAAAAAATTGGAGTTTGTGCCTTTTTCACATACTATTGTTTGAGATCATTAAAGCCTGTCTCAATAAGGTTGGATTTAATAGTAAAATGAATTAAGTAATCTTTCTTCGTTTAATCTTCTATACAACTAGTTTACCGAAAAATCTTAATCGGAAATAATAAGTGCAGTAAGTAATATTTTTTTATTTAATTTCTAATTAGTATGAATGGGCACTACTTCTGTAGCCTTAATGACCTTATATTTTACTTTTATTTCTATTTCTCATTAAAAAATTAAATTGAATTATGACCACCATTCATGGTAATGAAATATGGGAAATTTCCAATAAGTTACAAATGACAAATAAATTTAGCCTTCTTCAAAAACATTAATCCATCCACCCTTTCTACTACTTAATGGAAAAATGTATGGAAATTTCATTTCTACATTTTTGCATAAGGAAAGCTCGCTGCTCTCGGAATTGCTTCCTGAAACAAACGTCTCAGTTTTTATTTTATTACTGTTTTTGTAAAAATTGTTTGTCTTTATTGGGAAAAAAATATAGCAGAAAATTCCAAATTTATTTCCCATGGCTATTTTCTTACGTTTGCATCTTATACAATTATTACAAAATGCACACATTAAAATATATAATTAAAATGTTTGGTAGTAAGCTATTCTATTACTCTAAGAATACAATTAAAAATTACTTCTTTCTCCTAGGAGAATCTTTCACTTGTGCAGGAGAACTAGAGTCATTTGGATCATTTGCTACTCGCTGACGACAAATTTTTAACTTCTGTATTTCACCTCCAGAACCATTAGAACTTTGGATCTTCCAAGTAGTAGCTTCCTCACTTTTGCTGGGTTCGGCTGCCTGAAATATAGAAAAAAAATTAAACAGTGGAAATGTAAGCTATCGGAGTTCATTTCTCCATGTATTATTTCAAACATACTTAAATAACTACAACATTTGCTTTCAAAGCAAAATATTAATACAAATAAAAAAGAGAAAAAAGAACAAAGTTAACTTATTTTTATAAGTAGTATAAAATTTTATTTTCAAAGAATCCCCCCAAAAATTCAAGAAAATAGAGTAATCAAAAATTATAAATGAGTGAACAAATATCCAACTAAACTCAGCTGTTGTCTTCATGGAGAACAATAATGAAAGTATAGCATTAAATACCTGGAGTTATTGGCTGGACTAAAAATAATTTGTCACTATATTTTCATCATAGTTACCCTGTTGACAGTCAATGATGAGGCAATTCGTATTTTGCATCTTAATTAGGATTCAAACTATACGTTATCATTAGTAAAAGGCTATTCTATCTTGTTAAAATAAATTAATGTTAAAGTTAATTCAATTGTCTATTTAAACAGGAATCCTAAAAATTTAAGTGTTACAGTTCAGTTTTAACCAGCAAAAAATGTTTTCTTAGTAGATACAATAAAGGATTACATGTGTTTTTAACCAATAGCACTTGAAACTAATGTGACATACAAGTATACACAGGAAAGACAACCACATAAATAAAAATTTTGATCAACATAATTCATCCAGTGACATAATTTAACAAATCGGTGAAATAATATCAATTTAATTAATATATAATTTTTCAGATTTTATTTTAAAATAATAAAAACTAATAATTAGAGATTTAAAATAAAAGAATATNTTCAGGATAGGACTTTTATGAAAATATTATCTTTTATACTAACAGAATAATAATCAACGTCCACTTATTAGTTATTATTCACAATAGCTTTCCTTCTAGGAAATTTTCATGAGTTCTTTAAGAGAGCCTATTTGTAAAACAGAATACGACCTGGCGGAAATGAACCAAAAAAAATATTTACGTGTTATAGTTATATATATATTTTTTCTGGTAAAAAGAAATAAGAAAAATTGATCATAAGCTATTTGTTATTCTTCTAGGCAACAAAATAACTTAGAAAGGAAAACTTTTACTACTGTTCATTCTGAACTGAAATTTCTTAAATTATAATATATATTTTTTTACAGTATATAAATATATATATATATATATATATATATATATATATATATATATATATATTGTTATTTTTCTCTGCTTTCCGCGTTTCTTCTTTTTTTAAACTAGAACAAAATTTGGTATTATGAAGAGCGGGTTATCAGGACTTCGGTATTGGTAGTTGAGGAATTAAAAATTAATTTTAAGCAAAAACGTTTTTATTTTTTATTTTGGCCTAAATTTCAGGCCTTGCTCGGGGCAAAAAAGGTGAGAGACTCCTGCTAAACAGTGTCTACATCATTGTTGTGTTGTCATGATTTATTTACTGTTAAGCAGAAGTCTTTTCCCCCACATCACCCAATTTGCCCTGATGAAGGCCTGAAACACTGGCTAAAATAAAAACTTTTTTTAGTTGCAAATTAGTTTTTAATTCTTCAACTACCAACACTGAATTCATTCCTCTTTATAAAACTTAACGGTCAACAAATTTACCTCTAAAATTTTTTTTTTATTTCATCTTCCTGAAAACTGTAGAGGGGAGAGAAAATTTAAATGTATATATATATAGAATATTGTTTTCAGGAAGATAAAAAATACCAAATTTTGGAGGTAAATTTGTTGACCGTCAAGTATATATATGTTTGAGTGTGTATGTAAAAAAATGGTTGTTATTGCTAGCTTCTTAAAAGTAATATAGGAAATAATAGGCGTTAAGAGTATATTTTATGAGGACTGAGACTGAGCTGAAAGACTGCATACATTATTGTTAATGTCTTGTTGATCATTTATTGATATTGGAAGAGATTTAGTGAAACCTGATGAAGAAAAATATGTCTCTGTTGGCCATTCGGTCATCCTTTATAGCTAATCGTGAAAGAGATTTTATTATCAGATTTATCCAATTCACCTTGAACGTGGTTATCCCAGTGATTACGGTCTGATCCCCAGAGCCAGAGGTTCAAAAATAATAGTACCTATTGCAGTACTTCATTTTGTAATGGTCTACTAGACCCTCGTGGTATACGTCACGGTATTATTAATCAATAAATACAAAATATAATGGTAGCTGAAACCTTGTGAGGATTAAACATCCTAAATATATTTTGGATGGTCGGAGAGACGAGACAAGAAACAATTGTTAAGTTTTACAATCCTATTTATAGAATAAATTATAAAAGATTAGTCATATTCCAGTGAATAAATTCATTCATACAAGTGGAATTAAGAATTAAAGGGACAGTCAGAAAATTAGTAAAATAATATTAATTTAATTTTAAAAATGGTTGTGAAGTACATCAAATCAATTTTTCATAAAAAATTTAGATAAATCAAATCAGATAAAATAATCAATTTATAAAGATTGGGTAAGTCTTATAGGAAATAAGAAATGAAAAATATTTTCTAATCTTAAAACTTCTAAAAATATTAAGTCCTATCATAAAATAACCGTTATCATTATTCTAAAAAATTATTTCCACCACCAATTAATATAGAACTTAAAAAACTTATAAATTTTGAATTATTCTAGGGGTGCCATTTTATGTTCCGGACTTTCAAAATGAAGTGAATAAGAAATTAAAGAATGATCTTAATGATCAAGGGGTTGTAAAAGTTTAAAGATCGATAAAAATAAAACTGTTCGGGGTAATAAAATGCCTTTGACTACTTTAATTTTGAACTTCGAAAATAGCCAGCTGCCAGAGTACGTTAACTTTTACATTTTGAGAGTTAAAGTTAGCCCTTAAGAATTTACGAAAATTCTGTTACAACTTTAAATGTAGACATTATGCCAACGGTAATGACTTAAATATATGGTTATGCGGAAAATGCGGGCGTTCGCCCATATAAAAAAAGGTATGGAGGAGCATTCAAAAAAAAGTACGGACTAGCAAAAATATATTAACTGCTACATCACAGAACATTACTCTTAGACAAAGTAATTTCCTTTATTTATAAGAAAAAAGCGATAGAAAAAATCCTTGTCGAGAGAGAACTATGTACAAACAGGCAGGGATTATCTTCATACTAAGAATGAAGGGAAACGGAGTAGATAATAATTCCTTCAGTGCCTCGTATTCCAAAATTGTTAGCACATCTATTCAAACGGGAATTCTTATGTCCCAGAGGCAAAAAATAATAAAGTTGCTACACTGCTTACAAATAAAGTTGCTAATCTTAAAAACCAGTTAGCGAGGAATAATAAGAAAATTGAAACAGACCAAGAGCATCTTTATACAAGTTTAATATTAATAATAAAAATAATATTATTACTAGGAAAACTTTTAATAAAGGAAAAAGACCACAGAAACCGGAGCTTTTTGTCATAGCCAAGCCTCCCACCCAGCCCCGGCACACCCTGGCTGTTATGGACTGGATTAAGGGTAGTTCTGAGCTCTACAGGTGAGACACGTTCGCACCCTGCATTCCTGATCGCTCACATCTCACCAGAGATCCAGGAGGCACCAAAAAACTCTGGGCAGCTGGGGGAGAGGACCCCACCAGCCCCCGAACTACAGACAGTATTAAATTTGAGAGCTTTATATTTATTAAGTAATTATAATAATCAGTTTTTAAAATTTAGTAATATTTTTAATTTTATCTAAAGTACTAATACTTTTTTTTAATAAGTGTTGGGATTTATCACTAAGAAGTCTCTTCATATCAGATAGAAAGTCCAATTTCTGTCTTTCCGTCTGGCAGCTTCTGCACTCAGTCAAAATATGCTTTTCAGATAACCGCTCACCACAGATTTGACACATCGTTTGGGTCAGAATAATCTCTTCACGCCTGGAATCTCTTTGAGTGAATGTGTATTGGAATTTAAAAAGACTCCCTCCCTCTATATTTATTACTCTCTCTCTCTCTCTCTCTCTCTATGTATATATATATATGGTACGCAAAATATGTGAAATACTAGGGCTCACTCTCCGCTATTTTTAGGACTATACGCTATCTCAGAGACATAAACATTTAACAATTAATGAGAGGGAATAGAATAAAAAAAATATATCTGTCACAGCTAGGACTCGAACTGTCGAACTGAANTTCTCTCAAATACGTATTTCCCTCTCATTAATTGTTTAAAAATTTACGTGGGATAATAAACCACAACTAAATTAATATTTATAAACATTTAACTTTGTTAGAATTGTAGATCAGTTTAGTCTTTTACTCTCATTAGTGTTAATCTTTAATCTAATGAGACATGAGAAATCGTCTTAGATAACGCAACTCCTGAGTGACGGACATCTTTAAACATGGGAATGAGGTGTGCTTAGTTATTTGGAACGCTGTTTGTAGCTAAGTGGTCCCAGTACAGTAATTGACCACTATGATGTTATCAGAAATAATATTTACTCTGTAGTCAACTCACTTGGGCCACGTACCTCTAAAATTTCTGTGAAATATATAAGTCGTAAATTATCTGCAATCGCCTACAAGAAATGCAAAGGGAGTCAGAAACAAAATCTTACTACCTTAGCCGGGAATCGATCCCGGGTCTCCTACCCGGAAAGAAGGAGACCTGGGTTCAATTCCCGACTGGGTAATAAGATTTTTTTTTTCTGGTTCCCTTTGTATTTCTTGTACAAAATTTAACGTGGTATTACATACCACAATCAAGCAGTCCATCTAGTTTTTTTTTCTTTCCAAGCAACCATAGAGTGTCATTATTGCCACAAGCCCAATGAATATTGCTTGTTAAAAAAATAAATCGTTTACTTTTATAAAAATTACTTTTATAACGACTATGGTTCACTTAAATGTTTTTTTATTAGTTTTTATGTATGTAAATATATAAGCAACGATAATATCGCATGTTACAGCTTCTTTATTTTTCAGTCTCAATTTTTAATAGTTTTAATGTGACTATGACAAATCATAAATTATTTCATACCTAGCAGGTACTTAGTAAAACTTTGGTGAGTAAAGTTCTGAGTCAGTTTAGAAGTTCTGAAAGTTGTGAGTTAGATTAGAAGTTCTGAAAGTTCTGAGTCCTTAGATTAGAATTTTAATCTAAATTCTAATATAGGATACTGCCGACAGTTATCAAAAAGTCCTTTAAATAAAGTATACGACTTTAGAATTATAAAAAAGAGAAATGTCTGATCATCCTAGTTACCATTTGAAAATATCTTCGTAAGTAATTTTTCTTTCATAAAAATATTTTATATTTCTGATTATGTCAGATACAGAATAATAATTCTGATAAGTAGTATAAATATGATTTCACACATGAAATTGACAATTTACAGAGTAGTTGTATAGAAATATACTTCCTGTGATTAGACTAGCTCTTCCTCGAATCGGTACGAGTGACGTATAACGGTTACTACGTGAAAGGCCATTTGCTTGGTGGCATCGCACCTCTCGGAATGATCTTTCAGCAGTAATGCCAGTAAGATCTCCCCCTACAGAGGATATACAAGCCCAATAAGAACTTCCTAAAAGGGGCCTAAGGAGATGATGACGTAAAGGTGCGGGAAGCCCTCGGTACTCCCACCTGACAATGACGATGTCACGGTCTTTGTCTGACCCCTGCGGACATCCAACACACGTGAGGGAAGAACGCCGTTACAAAGAGGCGTGCCCCCGAGCCAACTAGATTAGTTTGTTTTCTTCATGAGGGCTTAGAGAGGCCTGCCGCGCGCGAGATGGCCTCAGGCGCCATCCACACTGCTTCTTCATGCGGGCCTACGGGATTCATCACGACCTGAGCTGCAAATCAGATAAGATTGAATTCAATTATTTTCAGAAATTAAACTGCTGGAAATTATACTTATTAATACGGTAATTCATTTTAAAGATTTAATTAAAAGACATATTAACATGGAAGTTTATATCAATGTTTTAATTAACAGACATATTAATATGTAGAAATGAAGAGTTTTTTGACCGTAGATATTAATATTAGATGTTTTTTGTTGGGGTTCGGTCAAGGTAGAACAACAAAATACAATCTAAAAAATTTGTATTTTTTGAATTATCCGCCAACGTTTCGGCTTACATTGTAAGCCATCTTCAGGGCTATCATGAATGCGAGAGGGGACGTCGAGTCACCAATCATTTTCATCACTGAGGGACATCATTTCTCAGTCATGAAAATGGGATCGTGGTGACACGACATCCCTCTCACCTTTATAATAGCCCTGAAGAAGGTTTACAATGTAAGCCGAAACGTTGGAAGATAGTTTAAAAAATACACATTTTAAATTTGTATTTTTTGGATCTACTTCGACCGAACTCCAACCAGAAACATCTAATATTAAAATGTAAATTCCCATTAATTCTTTAATTAACAGAAATATGAATAGGTAAATTTACATTAGTGATTTAATTTACAGGCAAATTAATATGGAAATATTACAATTTCTTTAAATGGAATATCATTTATTCAGCATAATTAGTAGATAGTTATTGTGCTATAATCATTACCCAGCTAAATGTTCAATAATTTTTAAGGTGAAATATTAGACCATTTTTAATACATAAATAATAAATTGTATATTAATTTTAAAGAGTAAAAAAAAAANACCTCTACTCCTACCACCCCGTGCCAGTCGTCATCCACGGTGGATACGAACAGCATTCCGGTGGCTTGTCTCACGGGCCCGTTGGATACCACCACTGAAACCGTACATCAATGCAGCCGCCACTAATGGAAATTAGCAAATACTTTCCAACTTATGTTTTTGTATTCATGTATTTTCAAAAATTCGATTATCTCCTGAATAATATTTATTATTTTATAATAAAATAAATTTTTACATGAGAAAGACAAAATCCAAAATTTATTTAATTTCCTCCAAACCATATTTTGTAACTAATTATATATCTTTGGGTCAGGTAGTTGTTTATGAACAGGTCCAGATTATTTGTAAAATGCGAAAAAGAAGTAGTACTTTATTTTGGAGACTGTTGGTTGACCGCCTAACTTTAAGAGTAAGGATTGGTTGGGGATTTTTTTTTTAAATTTGAAGAACTGAAACCAAATCCAACTTGTAAATAAAAAAAGTTTTTATTCTTGCTAATTTTTGGCCTACATTTCAGGGCTGATTAACAAATGAAACATAAAACAGACCTGTTTTTTTTTGTTTCAATTTTTCTTTCGTTAATCAGCCATGAAGAAGGCCTGAATTTTGGTTTAATAAAAACTTCTTTGATTTATAAATCAATCATAAGTGATATTTTATTTTACAACTCAGAAAAAGAAATTGAGATAAAACATTTTAAATTTTTTAAATAAATTTATAGATTGTTGTGTGCACTATTTTTAGTTCATAAACTTAATTGAAGTAAATAATAAGATTAAGTAAAAATAAAAGCATATTTTTCAAATATATAAGTAAAAAGAATAAATTCGACCACCAGAGCGTTTGTATAATTACAAACACACACACACACACACACACAGATACACACACA
>KZ810096.1:10350-21864 GCA_000696205.2 Oncopeltus fasciatus
TTTTTTTTTTTTTTTTTTTTTTTTTTTTTTTTTTTTTTTTTTTTTTTTTTTTTTTTTATAAATGGTGTAGTATATAATCTTTAGAAAATTATATTTTAAACGTATAAAATTCTTTAAACTTTTTCACATCTCAAACAATAACGATGATAGTACGATTGTTAATTTTGGTTTCCACCTTAACCCCCTCCCCACGTTTTCTCATTCAACGAAAAAAATAAAGCAGGATAATATTTTTAAAAATGATCTTCCTATTAGTTACAAAAATATTATAGTATCTAAATATTTCAGATTCTACGCCTATTTAGTTCCATAAATTATCTCCATAGCTCTAATGATAACGAAGATATTAATAATTAAAATTTTGGTCTGACCCTTAACCTCCCCCCTCCTTCTTCTTCAACCGATTTGAGATATTAGAACTCATTCTACAGTTTGTAAGGACAGGCTTAAATGCCAAATTTGGTTTCATTATTTAACGAATTGTCGACGCTTGAGCGCGTACAGGCAAATAGAAATACAAAATTTTAAAAGATCTCATCATTAACGATCCGTAGAAATTTTTCAAAAATTGCTTTAACATACTAGCGCGAAGTGCTTGATTTCCTTGTAACTCTGGTCTCTCTTCAAAACGAATAAATCTTTCGCCTTTTTTTTTTTTGATTTCCTTGTGGGGCTTGAGTTCAAAAAGAGTTTTATGTGGAAGATATTCGTATCGATATGAAGTTTGCTCAGGAAATAATTTCTAGTAAGTATTATGTAATAATGTACACTTTCAATTATTCTATTGATATCAGTTTGATGGGAATAGACTCCTTAGATGGTAAAAATCGTAAGCACCACCTGCCTTGGGTGTCCAGACCGGATGCAGTGCCAAATTCTCGTACAGGCGTACAAGTCCGCATGAGCCCCTTGCGATCTCGTCTCCTGTCTTCTATTTAATTTTGTTTACCATTAATCATATGTTTGCCAAGAAAACAGATGACAATGAAGGGTACGTAAGATACAGGTATGAGAATGATATTGTATAACTATTAGATGATTTTAGTTGGGGTTCGGTCAAGGTAGATCCAAAAAAGTAAACAAATTTAATAAAAGTGTATTTTTTTTTTTAAAAATATTATCTGCCAACGTTTCGGCTTACATTGTAAGCCATCTTCAGGGCTGTAGAAATACAATTTCATGAGAATACAATAATAATTGACAATATTATAATTCAGAATTACAGTAATGTGATATCAAAAGTATGAATGTAGAAAGCTAAGTAAGAGAATTTAAAAACATGCAGACAACAACCTATTGAAAAGAACAAACAAATTGAATAAAATTAAAACAGTAATTTACCACACCTACCTATCATGAAGACGAGATATATTGTAAAATGCACTGTCAGTTGAACACATCCGACGTTGGAATTTAAACTGAACCCATGAAGACCGTAACAAGAGGTTTTAGGTGGAGAATAAAAGAGGCGAATTTAATTTATATATTCATCCAGAACCAATAGATAGCCTTCATTGCTGCGGATAAAATACTTGATCTATATTTATAAAAATTAATGCAGGACTGTATTCTACTCATTTTGACATGTATTCTACTATACTTGAAGTTGCTATATGAATAATAAATTTTATGAGAATTAATGGAGCGTGGCAATGGCTAATTATGTAACTATTATTAACTAGCGTTAGAAAATATGTTCCTAATTTTTTTAAATTTTTTTTTCTAACACCTAGAGATTCAACCCTAATAATATCTCAAGAATTAAAATAATTTTATACATATCTTCAAAATTACATCTAGTCTATTTATCTTTAGAAGTTTAGATAATTCAAGAATTATCAACCTACCTCGGAGATCTCTTCAAACATCACTATCGCCCTGATGATGACTTACAAGTTAAGTCGAAACGTCGGATATAATAAAATAATTACCCAACAGTTTTGGAGTATTTTTTTTTTCTGATCCTGGTCGAAACCCTGACTAATTTCTCCATCATAATTCAAGAACATTCAAATAGAAAAGTTTATGGACCATTCTTTACAAATTAATTATAACATTTTGCTAGTTTAAAACTGACATTAAAATCTGTTTCAATCCCATCTGCAGGACTCCAGTTTACACCAGCCTTTAAGGCCAATTCATCTCTGCTCCTTCAAGACTTACCTTCTGGGGCGCCGGGATAGCTCAGGGGATCCGTACGGGTCTCGCAATCCTGACGTCGCGGGTTCAAATCCCGCCCAGGTTCAATCTTTTATTTATAATATAGAAGGTTGTCCTGAGCCATGGGTGTTTAGAGTGGGGTGGCAACCTGTAGATAGCCCCTCCCTCCAATGACCCTTAGTGGTTGCAAGGGAGGCTAACACAGAAAAAAAAAAAAAAAAAAAGACTTACCTTCTTTACTCCTGGATTTCATCTTTCTTAGCGTGTGTCCTTATCCAGTGTATAATATAAGTTAAATAATTTAACCACAAGTATTTATTTATTATTCTTTCGAAATTAATTAATTTTATTTAAGGCAGAGTATTAAAAATAATTCATGAGAGGGAACAGAATAAAAAAATCTATCCGTCCTCGCCAGGAATCGAACCTGGATCTCTTGCTATCCGGGCCTAGTATGCTGACCTTTACACCACAAGGACAGGCTAGATATCTCACTCTATTCCCTCTTCATTAGCGAGAGCCTAACTTACGAGAAAGACGAGAACTTCGTCTTAAACTCGAAGTAGCTGACATTGTCATACATTTTGTCGGCTCTCGTCATTTTACGTGGGATAAAAAACCACAACCAAAATAAAATATTTATAGCAGAGTATTAAAGAAAAATTCTTCTTCGGATATGTCAAAATCATTATTGACGAAATATTTTATGAGTTTTCCACCTCATGAATTCTAAAACTAGACATTTTGAGCTGATCATCTTCTAGTAGCATTTTCACATTGTTAAATCTTTAAATCATTTTTTTGTAAACTTATAGGCAATCAGTTAGTCTATCGCAGTTGGACTGCATGAACTAGGGCAACGTAGACGGCAGGCATGTACACTCCTCCCGCGATCATGGGCCGATCATGGCCCCAGTCATGGGTGCCGTAGGTCATATCCTAGGATAAGTCGGATCATGAGAGCTGTGGCCCACGCCTCCCGCCTCATCGTCCACTCAGATAGAGCCATAAATCCAAGCGCCAACATGGAGGCTTGCGTGTCTCGAAGCCACAAATATCAAACAGCTTCCTTCATGTTTGGTAATCTCTCCGCCCTTTTACCCCATACATGAATTAGTGTACGTCCCGGACAAGAGATATATGGCTTTCCTCCAATTATTTTACAGGAAATTATTTGTTAATAGTTTTCTTTAGATATCAAGATTACTAAAATAATCATAATTATAATATATACAATTGCAACATATAATATTTTGTCATAGGAGTTACCTCCACTCTAAATTTAAAAATTTCAAATATCTGTTTTTTCTATAAATATAAATTCTTTTGAGGGACCGTATCCGAAAACCCGTAACTAATTATTGATCCTCCAAATTTAATAAATAAGTCGTGTCAAATAGTTGAAGCGCTCTCTCTCACTATATCTCTCCTCTCTCTCTCTCACACACTCTCTCTCTCACCATCCCCCCCCCCCCCCCCCTCTCACACTCTCTCTCTCTCTCACACACTCCCTTCCCCTCGCCCTCAGGAATATTTTTGATAGTAAAAAATAACCATGAGTAAAATTTTCGGGGAGATTTCTCGCCCTTCGTCAATGAGGAGTGAAGAGAGAACAGTCTCTCTTATTTACTATACTACTCTTTCTCCCACCTGTTCTTATTTACTATATATATTGTCTGTACATGCTTTAGCTTTACAATTTTTTTTTAAATAAAGGAATAAAATTCGGTATTTTAGCTTCTTTTTACAAATCATTAGATGAGTACGGTATTAGCTGAAATCGGTGTTGTAGGGGGGGGGGGGGAGAGGAAATTAGAATACACTTTGAAAACCGGACTTCTTTTAAATAGTAATTTTTTTTTTAAACAGGAAATCAGGAATTTATAAATTAAAAAAAAATTATTTTAAGGCTAACGAGGGGAAGACATAAAGTTCTCGGCCTACCTATGAAACAGAGGATTAAGATAAAGGACTTATACCTTATCATGTTTATCTAATCAATAGTTATATTCACACAAATTTTCGTCTTCCTACCATTTCTTGTCAAGTAATTTTAATACTTTTAATGTCATCAGTTTGCACTTGTAAGTGCATTGCCACTTGCACACCTCTCGTTAAGTGATGGCCAAGATTGACATCCTGGGCTTCTATTTACTTAACCATCCTCTTACAGACAAGATGTCAAAAAGGATTACAAGGGGAAAGCGATTTGAGGACGAAGACTAACTCAAAAAAGCCATTAATACTCATTCGGTTCCAAAGAAGATAATTATTATTTAGCTGGTTTGGAAAAATTAACAAATAAACGTATTGGTAATATGGGATATTATTTTGAAAAAAAATGTATGTTTTGTGTTTTGATTTACTTCATTACTGGGTCACGCCGTGAACTTGTATTATTATTTTTTTAAAGAAAGTAAAGTTTTCATTGGCATCTTAGAATTATCAAAGTGCAAGTCTAGAAAATCGATATGTGACTTGATCTGTCTTCAATAATTCATCATCATGAGCTTAATATACTTCAGGATGTTTAGTTTTCTTGTCGTGATTACCTAAGCACAAACGATTTTTTTGATAAATGTTTTGTAATTAAGATCTTGAGTGATAATAGTTCCAATTAATTCCCACCTACTATTATAACGAGTGCATTAAATCAACAAAACCACTTTAAAATATGCCATATATTTAAAATACTTAACCTGTTATTATACTCTGCAATTTTCCTCTGGGCAAATAGCCAAGCATTGTGATTTTTATAAAACTCCTGCACATAAGAAAATTAATTAATATTATAGTTAGCACATTATAAGGGTAATTTTATAGTTTTTATTAATTCAAATTGAGAATTCAATTAGTAGAAATAGTGGTGTTATTCGAAACCTTATCATTACAATAAAGAAATTTGTAAAGACGTTTCTCCAAGAAGTGTGGTATTGGTCTTATTTTTCTATTTATTATTTAACTTTTCGTAATAACTGTAATGAAGATGTTATTATAAATTAAATAACTGTGATTAGAGAAAACTAATTAGCTGCTGTCTTAATGTGCTCATAAATCTATTTATAATAGACATTAATTGGCCGCTAATTATGAAACTTTCATATTTGAAAAAAATAAGCTTGTAATCATAAAGTAATTAATTGGTACTAAATAAACAGATACTTAGAAATAATTACAACTCTTTCCCCTGGTGAAATACTAATAATAATTATTCAAATTAGTAATACGAACATAAATCACAAATTTTAATAGATGCATCCTTTCTCGCTACATATTACGTGATTTTGGTGACATTTTGCATAATTTATAATGGTTTGACGTCATTCATTGTTATATATATATATATANAGATGGCGAGAGATATATATATATATATATGTGTGTGTATTTTAGTATTTATGATGCCATTTTTGTCTTCAAATGAAATAGCCATTCTTCAAGTTCTTGTACCAATGGGGTACACATTCTTGTCTCAGGAGATGTTGATAAGACAGAGTAAATTATAGCTTGACGCTAGATCATTTATGAAAATTTCGATGGGGGAGAAAAATTGATCAAACCCCCAGCCTTAACAAAGAAAAAAGTAACATTCGTTCGACAATGTTCCACAAAGCGATACATAAATGAGGTTCAACAATTTTTAGTGCGAGGGAATTGAATAAAAAATCAAACTGTCCCAGCCAGGACTCGAACCTGGTTTCCTGCTTTCCGGGCCGGTACGTTCGAAAGCAGGAGATCCAGGTTCGAGTCCTGGCTAGGACAGTTAGATTTTTTATTCTGTTACCTTGCACTAAAAATGGTTAAATTTTATTTGGGATTAAATACTACAAGAAAAATAATGTTTATAAATGAGGTTAGTAATCTAAAATGTTATTGTCACTACCAATGAATATAGAACTATCATAACTTCAATCATCCGTCTTCATTGGTTTTGCAAACCATCTTCTGTTGGCGTACGCTTTCGGACATTGTCCATCTTCGAGGACGAATACATGTGTTCCCTGTCACTGTCTGTATTCAACTGCGTAATAACCCTTTAGATTATTTACCTGCTTCATAATTATTTAAACCAATATATGAAGACGGATAATAGAAGGTATGATAGTTATAAATGAGGTTCGTTAAGCTGTTACTAAAGTAACACTTTTAAGTGTTAAGACTTTTAAGTCTTACTTTACTCCTGGAAGAACGAAAAATAACTTCCACTTGGGGGTTGGGGAGTTTAGCAAGATCTTACCACATTAAAGAGAATTTTATTTAGTACTATAAAACAGTGAGAATTGAACTCGAACCTTCGTGGAAATTCATTCATAAAATTATAGCTAAATGATTTTTTTTTATTGGAAAAAAAAAAGTTTATCGAAATAACAATATTTAGTGTAGGTCCGAGTACTGTAAGTAAGATGCAGTAAGCAATTCTGAACTAGTAAGGCGATAACGGAATGACGTCATGATGAAAGTCAGCGACCTAGCTGCGATGGGATAGTTCATGGCTACTACAGAGATGTTAATTCTCATTGGATTGCATGTTATTATTGATTATTTGGTAATAAAACTGAATTTAACATATTTACTAATGGCAGTGACGAAGAAGATCATGAATTCCATGTAATCTTAACTAGAAGAAAGTGGAGGAGCAAGTAAAATACATAAATACATAGTTTTGAAGCAACGCAGTTAATAGTTAAAAATGAAACAATACAAATATATATTCTCTGCAGTCAAGGTAAAAGGTATTCGAAAAGTTGCAACATAAAACTATCAAGTTTTAATATTATTTTGCTGTTGATAATGATCGCCCTTCAGTATTGAGAAATTTATTTATTTATTTATTGTAGTATTTTTCCTAAATTGTTTCACTATATTATGTTCTTGCAATGAGCCATCGTCTTAGCTGGTCAATCAATAAATCATCGTACATTACTATCCCTCTGAATTTCTGATGCCTGATGGATCACTATAAAATGACACGAAAACTCTTTTATATAGTAATGATAAGTGGTTTAAATTAAAATTTTATCACTTTAAATAATTAAAGGACAATAGTACTGCCCAATCATACCTATATTTAACCTCCCCTATTTAAAAACGTATCATTCCTTCCTAAAAATCTTCGTTCCACTGATCTTAAGATAGTGGAGTGAGATTAAATCCACTCCTTGAATGGTAGCATTAACTTTTCATGAAAAGATTTTGTCGAGAGAAACACTTTATTTTTCAGTTCTGGGATTATCTTTTATTGGTTCGGCACTTTGGTGCGTAATGGATCCTTTCGGAGCACAGCCTTTACGGAGAAGGGTTTACTTTTATATTTACAATTTATCCATAATTCTTCATCGAGAAGAATATTACTAGCTCTGTCCAGGGTAAGCACGAACCTGGTGGAGGAATGGGGTTAGAGAAACATAGATTATGTACAAGCTTTGATTTATTTTTATTTTTAAATTGAAATCATTCTTCTATATTCCTCTTCTTCTCACAAACAGCTCCTCTCCTAAAAAAATAAAAATTAAATTATTAAAAAAAAATTACTAAAAACAGTTAGTATCATTAAAACAATATACATATCTGTTGGCATTATCGGTTAATCTGTGAGAAGTTTAAAGTGACTTATTTCAGTAATTCACAATTAATATAGAAATCCTTTCGTGTAAAAATATTTCCATATTAATAGTTGGATAATTATTATTTGTTTAGGGAATCAAGCAATTCAAGTTTGTAAATTTATTTATAAAATGTATTTAAATGAGCTTTAAACATACATGACAGTAGATAAAATAAGTACTATTAAAAAAAAAAAACCTCAAAAATATTAAATTTATATAGCAAGAGTAATATTTTAAAATTTGCACATTAAACCATTCTAGCAAGAATTGTTATTTTTATAAATTTTAACACTCAATGTTGTTTAATTAAATTTTTAATATTATTTTTCTTAAATGAGATACTCCTAGAAGTGGGGTCAATGGGCCCCTCTCCCAGCAATTATTTTTAAATTTATTTTTTCTATTGTAATTTTTCTATGTCATCAAATTACAGGATGTTAATAACAGAATGTATTGTAATTAATTTTAAAAATATGAGATACAAGTTTGAGTATATATTTTAATAGGAAATCATAAAATAGACAATAGCGTTCTACACATTTGATAATCTTTCTGCATTTAAATGAAAAATTGAATTTATCTAATAATTCAAATCTCTAGCAGGGCTTAAAAATAACACTACATAACCCCATATAAAATATTATATTTCATACTTCAAAGGACGCACAATTCGACCGTTTAAAATTCTTACGCACTAGTTTCTTCCTAATTTTCTTTTTAAATGTGATAATAATAATAAAAACAATTATATGATAATAGTATAAATATTAATACGAAAGTGGACAGTAGAAATGACTCTAAAATATTTTGCTTACTTTCTATTGTTTAATACGTGTAATGGCAAATAATTAAGAGAAGTGTTATTTTTGAGATATGTTAAGGGCAATTCTATTGCTCATTTTGTTCGAATTGCATAAGAAGTCCTCCTTTTTAAAAAATAAAATTAATAACTGTACCCGATATCATTTTAGTCTGGAACCAGAATTAACCCATTTAGCTCTACCTAGTTTTTGTGTTCCTTACAAACAACATTAAATTATTACGATCTACTACCCAATTATCTTCCATAATAACTGTCTTAGGGCGTAATAGTTTCACTCCTAGAGATTCTTCTTCTTCTTCTTTCATCGGCGTGATAATCCTAGTTGTCATGAGAGTACACATTGTCAGAGGGACTTTCCCCCGGCCGAAATCCTTGTGAGGCCCCAGTCATTGTGAATGGTGGTAGGGGTGGGGGGGCGGATGGTGGAGGTGCCCCGCCCTCCTACCAATGGCCAGCATGGGGTGCCAAGGTCAACCCCTGGCTCTCTCTCTGGCCCTGGGAGTATGCCTCTAGACCTCAAACGAGATACGACAGGGGGATTGTCCTGGAGAGGTACAGGACGGGGGAATGAACAGAGGGTAAACTGTAAAACAGTAATGAATATGAGGAATGCAAAGAGAGCCTGAAAAAAAAATTTAATTTCTTGTATAAAATTTAACATGGGATTACATGGCACAACTATTATCATCATTAAAAAAGAAGAGAGTCTAACAAATAGCCGACAACGTTAGCTCCTTTAAGTATAAGACGATATATTCGTCTTACTTGGGGGGTTTAGACTCTGAGTAAAGTGCGGGTAGTTGGAGAGATTATCTAGCCTCCCTCGGTGGTGTAGTGGTCAGCATACTTGCCCGGAAAGCAGGAGACCCTGTATCCCGGCTGAGGCAGAAAGATTTTTTTTTCTGGCTCCCTTTCCATTTCTTGTATAAAATTTAAAGTAGGATTACATGCCACAACTAATATCATTATTTAAAAAAGTAATGAATATGATGAAACGACGTCACCTCTTGCTTTCATTATAGCTCTGAATGTAAGTTTACAGTGAAAGCTGAAACGTTGACAGATAATTTGAAAAATACTCTTTTTTTAAGTTGTATTTTTTGGGTCTACCTTGACAAAACCCCAAGAAAAAAACCTACGAATAATCTCCAAGGACAAAAAAACTCCCCATTTTTAAGTAAATTTTACAGAAATATGGATGTGATGTAAATTACTGATAACTAATTACATACATTAAACATCAAGATCAAATCCTCGGCCAATCCTTCCTCGTAATGACATAATTTAAATTTTAACACAAATATATATGAAGTTTCGATAAATTTACTGAATGTACAAACAAATACATAAATGAAAGGAGCCTTAACCAATAATAATGCCAATAATTTTAAGCTTTAATAGAGATTAAAATGCTTTCCAGTCTCAGTTCAGCTGAATTAAATAACAAATGAATTATCTTGCTTTAAAACAAGTGATAATGTGCTATTGAAAATATTTATACTTTTTTTTTTTAATTAGAGATAGACTGTTTGATTGCCATCAGCAATTAGTAAGATAAATTTACTAAAATTTTTAAAATTTTTAATGATTTATGGAATGCTTTATTAATTTTGCAGATACAATTTTTTTTTTTTTTTTGGTTTTTAAGAATTGACATTTTAGTACTATTATCAAATATGTTTATAAATAAAATTAATAAGCCCTATCAATCAAAGAGATAAAATAAAATTGGAATAATAAATTGTTTTCTCCCTATTCCTTATGCAATAGACTTGAAAAAAAAAAAATCTTTTATGCATGTCATTTTATTCATTATGCACAGAAAAGCAAGCAAACCCACGCCAGCCCCTCCTGCGTGGGAAGCAGTTTCATCACTAACTCACAACACCAAACATAAATTACAAAAAATAAATACAATTTTTACTGGAATCATAATTATTTAAATTTAATCATTATCATTTTTAGCTAAATTTTAGGAAATGTATATGTTCATTTAGGCAGAAGCAGAATATATTAGTATAGTTTGTGTTTTAATAGCCAAATCCAACATGTTCCATCACATGATAATTAACCACAATAAATTAGTTATATGCTGGCTTGCTTGATCTTCAAAATGTATTTATAATATAGTGCCTCAAAAACTTATTTCCTAAATTAGTTCCATAAAGTTCTAAGGTGCTTCATTAATAGAGTAATTATAAGTATTATAGGTTAATGTATTGGTTTATATGCTATAATTATTGACTCTCTAGTTTTCTAATAATTTATACAATAAAAATATCAAACAACATAATAAACCAGTGAATTATTATTTCTATGGAAATTTATTCCCTAATTTAATAAATTCACAAATATTTATGTAATCTCATATCTTATTTAAAGTCTTTGGCTGGTTCTTCTAATTATGCTTACATTAAAATTTAAAAAAAAAAGATAGTTGAATATCTTGTATCCAGCACTATTCGAATTTAAAAAAATTCTTGGTATACAGGTTATTTTTTTAAATATTTGTTAACTTTAACTTAATTTTTCTGCTCTCGGATATATTTTATAATAAATTTTGTAAAATAATTAAAAAATGTAAGAGAAGTGGCTGATTTGGCCCTTTTAATTCCTCATCTCGTGAAACTAGGTACAATTAATTTTAAATGGCTTATGAGTACAGACTTTGGGTAATTTTCTTAATTACATTTATATTACAAGTACTCTCTAAATTAATGAGTGTCCTTTTTTATTAATTGATTCAAAATGAAGGCATCTCATAACACATAAGAACAAGAAAGTAATAATTATTGTTTATAAATATTTATTTGGTCGTGGTTTATTATCCCACGTAAATTAAAAAAAATTAATGTGAGACAAGAGAATAAAATAGTAATAATTATTGATTTATGTTTACCACCGATATAACATTTATAATATTAT
>KZ810096.1:24235-38366 GCA_000696205.2 Oncopeltus fasciatus
ATCATCTTAGTTTAAATATTTATACTTTTCTCCGCATGAGTAAGTTAATAATTAATTAAGATTAGCATTATATATATAGCAATCAAGAACAGGTGAGATAGAGAGTGCAGTGCACACACAAAAAGAAAATATCACAAGGAGCACTGTTTGTGTGTGCACTGCACTCTATATCTCACCTGTTCTTGATTGCTACGTAAATATCGCAGCCACGAGTGTTTAATTTTCTGTATATTCTTTGTATATATATATATATATATATAATAGCTGGACCCGTTCACACGTCCTTTTGTTTGAAGAAAAAGGCAATTTTATTACTCCAAGTATGATTTATTAATGACCAAATGTATACAATACATTAAAATGAAAATTAGCAATAAAATTACCCCTACGTATATGTCATTTGAATATAACACATGTAGAAAACATGGATTGACATAGTTGATGGTGGAATAAGCATTCTTCTTCACTTGTGATATTCAACAACATTGCAAACGAATTTAATTCGAACATTAATTTTGTAATTATTAAATGTCACCATGAAATGAATGATATTTGATGGTTGATGGTGAATAGGCAAGCGAGCCAACGCTTACGGAGTACGGAGCGTGACAGTGAACGTATGTATTCGACCAGAAGATGGACAATGTCCGAAAGCGCTCGGCAACGGGAGATGGTGTACAGAAACCAATGAAGACGGAGAATATAAGGTATGAGAGTACTGTCATAAACGCCTATTTTTTGTCACTTCTAATTTTACATTATTACTTAAATTAAATTAAACATCTTCAATCTTCTTTTAAAATAATTTTTATAAACACATAAAATTGCTGAAAACGGAAGAAAATTGTACAAAAAGGAGAGTTTTTTTTTACTAATAATACCGTAGATATTATTATTAGATGATTTTAGTAGGGGTTCGGTCAAGGTAGATCCAAAAAAAAATACAAATTTAAAAAAAGTGAATTTTTTAAAAGATTATCTGCCTAGAAAATACACAAGAAAAGTGTATTCATGTGTACATATTAATGACTAGAACTGTAGAAATCATCGATTCTTCTTCCAGGCTAGTTCCGGCAAAATGTTTTTTGTCGCCCTTTCACAAATTCTGTGATGTCTTCTTCAGGGAAGAATAGAAAGCTAAATTTTTATGTATTTAAATTAAGAAGATGGTAATCGGCCATGAAAAGATTCTTGAAAAGTGAAAACGCAGTTATTTATTTACAAATATTTACATTTGGCCAACACTATATGATGCATTTATTGGTGATAGGTATGAAGGTGTGAGAAATTAATCAGGGTTTGATTCTTGAAAAATAACTTAGTTTATTAGTAGATGTTTTTTTGCTGGGTTTCGGTCAAGGAAGATCCAAAAAATTTTAAATTATCTGCCAACGTTTTGGTCTACATTGTAAACCATTCAGGTCTATCATGAAGGTGAGAGGGGACGTCGTGTCATCTGGATCCCACGTTCATGACCGAACCCCAACAAAAAAAATCTACTAATAACCTCTACGGTCAAAAACTCTCCATAAGAACTTAGTTTAGTTTTGCAGCCTGTGTTATGACTATAAACCTCCCTCGGAGATCTCTCCAGACATCATTATCACCCTGATGATAACTTACAAGCCAAGTCGAAACGTTAGCAATAATAAATTTAAATAATTACCCAATGGGGTATTTTATTTCACATCCTGGCAGAAAACCTGATTAATTTCTCATATCTTGGATGCCTGCGTGAACAATTCTAGAATTGATATATCGTTCAGTTTCCCCATTTATATATTTAGTACTCATTTACAAGTGCATCTCTTATTATTTTTGTTCACTAATTTACTCTTAGCGTTTTAGGGAATTCCAATGGATTGTATTGTAACTATTGAGGTTGTGATTTCGACAGAATTTTTTTCTTTATATTACCTCCGATTCTACCTACCTCAGATACTATCTACTAAAATTAGACCTAAAGAAGTCCAAAATTGTCCATAGACAAATGTTATTTCAGAAGAATTTGTTTATTCCCTTGAGTTTTTTAAACTTATTTTGAATCTTAAGGCACTTATATGACTGCATCCTCGGGAACTCCTGTCCATGTTCATTGGCTTGCTAAATGAAATTCGCGGGTTGGGGGGGGGGGGGGGACGACAGAGTAAAAGAAAATTTAATTTCTTTCAATGAGAGACGTGTCGAGGCTGAGGATCTACCATCTAACATCATCATGCTGTCGAGAGCACTTCCAATTCCACTTGAGAGTTCGCTGTTACTACACGTAGCACTTATCAGTCACTCGAGTAACAGCGAATGGATTCACAGGCTCACACCTGAAAGCCGAACCATCTGTTATTTACTAAATCGTTCTGTTATTTCCAAGCCCAGTTATAATCTTCCCTAACGACCGTGAAATTAAAACAGTTTAGACGAAGTGGCAGTAGCCACCTCTTCACCTCGAACTACACAGCTTTATCATCACAGTCGCTTGCAAGTTTGAAGTTTGTATTTTTTATTTATCGTTTCTTCTTCCGGGTTGGACCGTGTCAAATTGGTGTTATTTGCCGAGCTTTCGCACATCATGTGATGGCTTCTTCAGGGCTGAGTAGAGAATGAGAGCTGATATATATATACCACTCTCATTCTCTTTTCAGCCCTGAAGAAGGGATCCAAATCCTTTGAAAATGGAGAAAATGTTAAAAAAAAAAAAAAAATAAAATAAAAAAATAAATTAATGGGGAGGAGGAGTTAACATTGTTAGTTGCGTAAACTAAGCAGATTTCCCATTTTTCTTTAAAGGAGGATTTAAAAAAAAAAAAAAAGAAAAAAAAAGTCACTTAATTTATCTTAGAAAACCGGAGAGAGCAACGTTCTTGTAAGACAAGATAACCAGGCTGACTCTAGGATGTTCGCGCAGGCCAGTAGGTCGTGTGGAAAAATCACTCAACCATTGAAGTTAAATTAATAAATGTTCTCACAAATAATATTTTAAGGTAAAAACTGTTCTGCTCATGAAGTTAAAAAATTAAATTTTACATCTAAGTGGAATAAACTTTGATCTTCAATAAACGAATAGTATTTCATTACGATAAAAGATCTAATTTATTGTCATGGGTCAGTATTAATTAAATACAGAGATAAAATGAAGTTAATACATTATAACAAATAATTATAATGCTAATAACAGATTACAGTTAAATCTACTGCCCTATTAATAATTAAACCAAACTCAGTATTTTTCATATTTTTGCAAACTTTTGATCAGTTCGTTGGTGGTTAAAGTGGTCGAGGAATGGGGTCGGGTTTAAGAGAGACTAAATTTTAAAATCTTATGCTTTCGTTATTATTAATTTTACAGCAAAATGTTTGTCCCAAAATGGTTTAAAATGTAATTTAAAAGCATTTATTCTTCCTCTAATATTTTTTATTTTTAAATGTATTAAAAAAAGCGTAATGAAAGAAATATTTAAGAAAGTAATTTAGAGCGTTATTCGAGCGCTCTTATATTTAAGTTAAAGAAACCAAATTCAGCATTTAGGCTTTTTATTGCAATTTTTGAGTGGATTAATTTTTGGTTGACTTCAGATGAGGTCTATGGGGGTTAAAAGGGTAGGCCAAAATTAATTTAATGTTGATATCTTCGTTGTTATTTGAGTTTCGAAAAAGTTTGATGAACATTAGAGGTAAAATGTAATTTCCCAACGTTTATGTAACATTAACATTTTTACCAATAAAGCTTACAAGGGAAGTTATGCATAAATAACATCTAAAATGGCTGAATACTTGCCCCAATCTTATTTCGCGATCATTTCAGAGCCAAAGAGCCAAGTTTAGTTCTCGTTCCTTGTAATTTTTTCTCTAACTAAAATGATATCTACTCCGTGAATCACGGGAAATCTGCTTAGTCACGCACTTTCTCTTTTCTGAGAGTGGATGTGAAAATCATCTTTCCTCATGAAACCATTAGCTAGAACAAGCTATTGGGGTTATATATAAAAAAAAAAAAAAAAAATGACCGGCCTGTTTCTATGACAAGAACGTCTTTTTCTGCTAGAGTTTTGTATGCCCTTTCTGACGTCAAACGGGCCTGAACCTTTTACAAGATGACATTAATCGCACCCGGAGGATGGCAGTGATAAGGTAACAAACAAAATAAGACATGTAATATGATAATCGATCATAACTGGAAAGGAATAGGATTAGGATCAGGTTATAGGCCGATCAACATCATAGTTATTACACCTTTACTGTTGTAGTTTATCTAGGATTAAATCTGTTATCCATTCTTTTAAATGTTTTTATTGGGGGGGGGGGGGGTTACATTTTTTCATATAAGCCTGTTTCTCTTAAAATGCACTTAAGTTTGGCTACATTGGTTTCATGGTTTACCAGGGATGCAGACAGTTGTCTTGGGAGGTTTTTGCATGTAAATAGATTAGGGCATTCCTCGATGAAATGTTGAACGCTTATTTGAGAGCTACATTTAGGGCATATTGGCAGTTGATCTTTAGTGATTAGATGCACGTGGGTAAGATTGGTGTGACCTATTCTAAGTCTGGTTAGTACGACTTCTTCCCTTCTGTTCTCCCGGTTCGATGTAGACCACTCCTTGGTGGTGTTCTTAATTCTTCGCAGTTTATTGTTGGTCGATTCGGACTTCCAGAGAGTGTCCCAGTCCAAATAAGTTTTTCTTTTAAGCCAAGTCTTGACATCTCTGGGTCTACAATGTTTGTGGGTGGGGTGTCCTTAAGGGCTGCTTCTTTAGCTGCATTATCAGCCATCGTTTCCCCTTATATCTGGAAAGTCTCTAATCAAGACAATTTAAAAATTTGAAGTTAGTGCCTAATTCTTAAGCCAAGTCTTTAATTCCCGACATCATCTTTAAGGTTTCGCTTTAATCTATCTTCATTTTTCACATTTGCCTACTTAAATAGTGTACACCTCATTAGAATTAGGGAGAGGTCTTGTAGCGAGTTCTGCTATCATAAATTCCCCCCCAATTTATTCATTATAAATCATTTGCTCTCGTATGGGCTCGCCAGAGCCCTCCATACATATTCAGCTCCGCTAGCAGTGTGGGAAGGTACTCGAAGATGAATGCCCGTATCACATCTTCCACCACCATACGGACAGCCACATAAATCCAACATGGCACCGACCATCATACTTCACACCTGGTGCCGTACCAATCCTAATCACGACCTGCCCCGCCATACCAATATAAATCTCCTTGGATATTTACGGCTCCCCCTCCCCCACCCTCTTGGAGAATGTATGAAAAATACCTCAGCCCGCCTACAATCTCTATTTTTTTTTTTTTTTACATTTTTTTTTTTAATGTTATCGACCGTAGGGCACCCTCTCTGCGTCTGTCCATAAATCATGAACCCCCTCCCCCCTCCCCCTAATACTAATTGTCAATTTATATGCGCTCATAAATATGCCTGTGCTCCATGTATTACCAGACTTCATTATTTAGAAGCAGGGAAATTTATTATATATCATAAAATATATCAAGTACTTTGATTAGTCCACGCCTACTTCAGATCGGATCGCCCTTTCTCATCTGCTCGACTCGTTAGAAGACCCGTTTTGTAATATTTCCAAAGATTTTTTTTTTTTTTTTTTCGTCTCCTAAAATAAAATTATTCATTTCAATTTTACAAATAAACAAAAAAATAAATAAAAGAAAATAAATAGATTATGTATTTTAGTTATGAGAGAAAGATTTGCATTCTTCACATAAAAGTTAACACAATACATATAAAGACTGAGAAAGAAAAGAATGTGTTATTAGCCATTATAGTTACATTTTATATACACCTACTAAACTCACACCATTTAAAATAATTTTGAACAGCCATTCAAATTAGAGATAATTCCTCGAGAATACAGTAATTTTCCTTAAATTAATATAATTAAGGGCCGAAAATGGGTTCTCACTATCTAAATCTTAATAAATTACGGGCAAAAGACTCTTCACGAAAATATACTTTATCTTTATATATATATATANATATGATAAATGGAATGATAACTTAATTGCTGAATCACTTTACATTACTAATATTATTTCATGTTAAAGAAACTACTTATGGGCTCGGTAGTCTAGTTGTTGGGAAAAAAATACTAACGTTTTGTTATGATTGTTATAAAGCAAAAATAATACTTCTTTGTTGAAGTATGGACTTGTCAATATATTAATAGATAATATATAATAGATAGATATAAATAGTATACAAGCGGGAAAGGACAATGAAAAAGATAGAGTACTAAGTCTGACTCTAGACTGACTGGGAAGGAAGTGGGGAGGTAGTCAGATGTCGTTATTATATTCGTGAATATAATCCTTTATAAGGGTCTTTCGTAAAAATATATTTAAAAAAACATAATGTTATGTTTTAAACTTATTCCGTTCAAGAAATTTTTTCGTAATCAAATAAAACGAAGATATAAATTTTATAATTTTAGTCTTCCTCTTAAATCCCCTCTCCCCCTTAATTTCTTTACAACAAATTAATTAATTCAACTGTTATCTAAAAAAAGCTTCAATATCGAATTGGAATTACATTCTTAAATAAATAATCTTCCTTAATATATTAATAATCTCTTTTAATGTACTTTTTCTTAATGTTATAGAATATAAGTGTTACATTTTACACCTTTTTTTTCCCTATTTTTTATTATAACACAAATAATAACTAAGATATTTAAATTTTTAATTTTGATGTTTTATTAAACCTCCTTCCCACCTCAAATTTAACCATTTTGATGATAAATAAATTTTTTTAGTAATTACATTCAACACACTTTCTCCCGTACTACTCTCAGTTAGGGCAAGCAGTAGGACAGAACGTGTCGTTCCCCCTCCTCATATTAACCATTAACGAACTCGCCTGCAAAAGCGAGCTTAAATGTCGAATTTGATTTCATTATTCTAATAAAATAAGTATATTATTATATAACAAGTAATAAATAAATAAATTATTTTNGAATATAGATCACTCAGGTTCATAAGCTCTTTTATATATATATAGACACACACACACAATTTTGAACCATATTCATATATCTAGCTTCGCCAATGAATTTCTGAAAGTCTTGCTATGTTATTAACGTGAATAGCTTGATTGCCTCAGAACAAATATGGTAAAATCTAAAAACAGATATTTTCATGAAAATTATAGGTTTTTTTTTTCTTTTTAGAACGATGCAGTCGGAATCGAAAGGTTTCCCTTTCGGTACGGAGTGCGTGAAATTATCGAACTTCCTCGGTGATGTAGTTGGTAGCTCTCCGGCAAGTGAGATACCCGGGTTCGAATTCCCACTGAGGGAAAAAAGTAAGATTTTTTTCCCCCAGTATCCTGTACGATTAAAATTAACGAAAGGTTTCCCATCCGTCGACTTCTTTCAGGATCATTATACAGCCAATGTCATTTAGGAATATGGAAACTGCAGTGAAAAAATACAATTTTACATCTGAGGGTTAGTCTGCTCTCGAGTATAACGGGAGCATTCCTCCGTACTCCCAGGATGATCCTCCATCCAGTACTCGACTTACGGTTCAACAGATGCCTGTGTTTGTGTTGTGCCATCTGCAGGCCGGGCGATACAAACAACCCGTCATTAGCTTCTGACAACTTCATAGGACCGCTCCACCCTTAGTTTCCCAGGATCTCGCCACATCCCCTCCGACATGTGTGTACAAGAAGCCGTGGATTTTACAGGTATATCTGGATCAAGGCCGCGGTCTGTCGGCGAGCGCTCAACATCGTCCTTCAGAGTCGTTACCTCCCTCCGGCAAGTGGTGAGGAATTCGAGGAATGGGCCGTATACGCATTTGCGATTAGGCAAGCTTTCACTCGCTGTAGCTGTAAATCTGCCATTTCCGTCATATTGTCTTGAGGCATGTTGAAATTTTTAAAATGCATTGCTCAATCCATCTCAAATCGAGCTTTGTCAGCGACTGCTTCAAAATAGAGAGGACTGTATTTAATGATGTATCATACGTGTAAAGATAACGAATGAATTGTGCTATCGGATCATGTACTCGGATCATGTTTGAACGAAATTCGATTGAAAAGTTTCGTGCAGGGAGCCGGATTAGCGAGGACATCCGCTTTGGTTTCGCAAGCTTGGCTCTGCGGGTTGGAGTCCCGTCCTGGGTATGTTTTTATCCAAAAAGAAAAGGCATCCAGTCATAAGTGGAATAGGTTAACTACGTTTAGACATACACCTACCTGAGCATAAGTAGTTCCCTGGGAGTTCAAATAAAATTTAAAAAAAACTATAAAAGAAAATCGTGAAATTGTGTTGAAGCCAAATTCCTGCTTTTAAATCATCCTGCACTAAAGTAAAAATTTCTACATATTCAAAACAATTCAATTGTAACGAAAAATTCATCTACAACCAATATAAAACCAGATTTTCGTTTTTTTTCTAAATGAAACACATATATAAATATTAATTTTGTTGTGGTATATTAGCCCACGAAAAATTTTACAAATAATTCCAGGGAATAGAACGGATAGCAGGAGATCCAGGTTCGAGCCCTGGCTGGATAAATTTTTTATTCTATTCCCTTGTATTTAATTGTTTGAAATACATATACTTTTACAATACTCTCGTAATTTCCAAATTTGGTTGTCTGTTTTCAAAAATAGCAGAATATTGTTAGTTAGTAATACACAATTTCGATTTCATTCTATTGGATTGTTTCATTAAAATATAATAGAAATTCAGCACCTATAGACCGGTTTGTGGCATAAAATTCTGAAAAATATTTGTTTTCCTGGAGACCATAAAAAACTGAGTCAGGAGCTGCCTAAATATTAATTAATAATTATTAATTGTCTCATGTTTTATTAAATGTAGACATTAATATTATTTAGTGTTAATAACTATTTTCCAATATTAATGTGCTTTAAATATTGATATTAAGGGGACTCAAGAACGAGTAAAGAGAGATTGTGGGGAGGTATTCACCTGTAATTTTAATTCTTAAGTTTAAGCTATTTTAATATGCATTTTCTACATATTCTATGAAGCACGAATGCAAAAGAAATAAGATTTACACCTATTTTCTGTGAATGTGTCTTATTTAATGTTTTAATTGAATAACTACACCAGCTACATTGTTAACATATTGTAAATAAGTATTTACAAATCCAAATCCAAATGTCCCAATAATCATGATTTACTTACCGCAATATTTAGGTTATTTTAACAATAATACTAATTATAAAAACACATTTGTGATATATTTTAATGAAAATTATTATTGATTGAGTTTTAAAAAAAATGTGTATCTGAATAGAAGGTTTTACACACACTCCTTATAATGTGCTAAGTTTCTTACAATCCTTCAAATTTACTTAAGTATCTAATCAAATTAAGTAGGACTTCAAATTTATTACCAATGCAAGGATTTGGAGGTTGATAATTACCATAATAAAGTAGACTATTGAAAGAGAGTGTTTCTTATCTTGACTCTTTCATAATGTCATTTGATCCAGAAAAATAGTTTAATTTGGGGTCCTCAAAAACCTCACAGTTAAAAAATAAACATTTGAAAAATATAAATTATACAATTTAGTCAAATATCAATATAAATTTATTTGTTTGAGAGTATAATAAATATTCACAGTATATAAGGGCACAAAATTAATGTTATGTTTTAGGGACAATGTAAGTTCTCATTGCTACTTCTAATTTATTTAATTTTTTTTAGCCCTTTAGAATATATGTCTATGTGTGTGTGTTCAAGTGATAAAAATAATAGTTTAAATATATTTTCAATATTTTGTTTATTCGAATTTCTAAAAATAATTTAATTGATTTCTATCGAGAAGTATTTCTCAAAAAGAATTAAGTATTAAATATAAGTACTTATTTAAACATATTTATTATACAAAAGGAGAGTTTGTTGACCGTATATATTATTCTAAGATGATTTTAGTTGGGGTTCGGTCGAGTTAGATCCAAAAAAAACAAATAAAAAAATGTATTTTTTTAATGAAGGATTATCTGCCAACGTTTCGGCTTACATTGTAAGCCATCTTCAGGGCTGTAGAAATACAATGTCATGAGAATACAGTAATATTTGAAATTAGTATAATAGAGAATTATAATATAATGTGATATCAAGAGTATGAATGTAGAAAGCTATGTAAGACAATTAAAAGTTTATGAAAACAATTTGAAAAAGGACCAATTTGAAAAAAAACATGCAAACAAACCACCGGTATTTATTATACTTGTATTATAATTCAGTTTAGTGTGTAAACTCAATGATTGATATGAAATGGCATTTTATGTTTCTTTTCTGTTATTTTTACTGGACTCAGGTTCTCCATTTTATCTTACCATATTTATTTCATTTAAATTATGTCTTGCAATTTCAATACAAATATCATCATGTATAAAATTACATAAATTTAATGAAGCTGAATGGTTTTCTTAACTTCTGTATAGTTAAAATTCACTTTATTTTCAAAATATTAAAATTTTTTTTTAGTAATTGACCATACTACTTGATTTTAATAAATAATATTCTTAAATATTTTAGATTTTTTTGTGATCAATAATTGTTTTTTCATTGTCATTCTCTTCTTTATGAAGACATCTTACTCTCATTATAAATTATCTTCCAGAATTTTTATATAATGGAATTTTTCATATTTATTTTTGAAAGAATTTTGCCTATAAATCAGAGCCTAATGAATATGTGCCAGTGAGAGAGTGAAGATAGCAGAGTGGAGGGGGTAAGGGCAGGTGGTGGGGATCTCGGCCATCTTGAGATCCTGTTTTTGTGGCCGGCCAGCCCCCACCACCGCCGCCGATACCCGCTGCTCGCCAGCTGACTCCCTGCGGGAACCTCCGGCTAGGACTTCCGCGGCTCATTGCCTCTGGCCCATTCATTATTTCCTTTCATTGATTTAGATAGGCCGCCTCCTGTGGAATAGTGACATTTAACACACTGTCAACAGGCATCGTTTATATTTCTGTTTATAGGGGGTGATTTCAATGTCAAAGGACTCAGTCATAGAATTCAAGTTCCTCATGTAACACCACTTTACATATACATATCCGTATGCACATCAGTCTAATGTAATCTAACCCCTATGTGCATATATGTCTGTAGTATATTAGTATGTATTTATTCCGTTCGAGGATAGTATAATTGTTTACAATATGAAAGGGATTTTTGAGAAGAATATACAGAAAATTTTATACTAAACAGACTGTCAATTTCACTGGGATTTCACTGTCAAAGGACTCAGTCTAAGGACTAGATTTTTTTTTCAAAAAGAAAGAAAGAAAAATAAATTTTATTCTGGGACATAAGTTTCTTTGAATACCAAATGGGTCACAGTTATAGCTGATTCTGACCTAGTTACAAAAATAAAAATAAAAATTACAAATAAACAAAATAATTTAAACAGAAACATGACAATATTTACAACTTGTTTTACAAGTACGGAAATAGAAGAAATAATTTATAAAATGTAATATTTTGTAATCAAGTAAAACAACATTAATCTACGCAATGGATTGATGACGGAATGTACGATGTAAGAATGAGGCAGCGCACAAAATAAAATTTAAATTTTTTAATTAAAGGAGGAGATTATTTCCAAAATTACTGCTTGAAGGCCAATGCAAATAGAGTAGACAATTTGATATAAACAAAAATTCAAAAAAAAGATACATTTCTTTTAAAAAGAGAAGTCAGAAAAAAACACGCTCATGGTTACAATTATCCGATCGACAACCTTCAAGAATTATTAATAATAAAACTCATTAACAAATTATATATTATATTCGTACTATACCAAGTACTGAATAACGTAATGTAAACAAGCTCTAAAAAACGGAAAACATTTAAAAGAATGGGTAACAGATTTAACCCAAGATAAACCCCAACAGTCAGGGCGTAATAACCATGATGTTGGTCGCTCTATAACCTGATCCTAATCCTAATCCTTATATCCGTACTGGAATGACTTGCACATACATACTGTTATATCTCAAGAATAATAATGTAGTTCAAAATGTCGTGGAAGAGTCACATATCATATTATAAACAGAAAACTTAATTTTAAAATCTCAATTCAAACCAGACTTTTCTGTCTGTATTAAAAATCTAAAATTATAGGCGCAAGATAATTGACATACAAATAACATACGAAAAAGAACGACTTAATGAGCTACACGTGACTGAATATTAATACCATATTTTGACCTCGTTTCTGGTGACTAGTAAGTAGGATCGGCGAAAACATTTATAAAGTCTGCCATGAAAAAACGTCCTCAATTGCTACATCATATATGTATATGTACAAGTATATTACACATACATACCTGAGAGAACGCTTGACCATGAAAGAAATCATCAAGGAATACATGTCAATCCCACTGAATTATTGAAAATCTTCAAGCAATGCTATGCCTCAGAAAATGCTCATTTCATGTCTTTTTTGTACCTCTTTCGCGTACATGAAGCCTCATAATTTTCCCATGTATTCCATATGGAGATCTCCATATCTAAAACATAAAAAGACATATAATTTTCTAATAATCAATAAATAAATGACATCTATAATGTTTATGTTATTGAAGATTGATAATATCCCCCATTTTATTCAATAGTATAAGATGATTTTAGAAAGTCATAAAGGGTCAAATGAAGAAGCCAAATTATGTTTCCCACCATAAATAGAAATTAAACCAAATATATTTACTTTATATTACTTCAGCAAATAAGGATGAAACAGTGAAAAGTATTTATTTATAAAATTAAAATAGTAATTTTGATTATTCTTATATTTGTAGCCATTTTGTGGACTCACAATTAAGTGTTAAATAAAGGCCGTGTTGTCTTNTTTGTGAGCACACAATTAAACATTAAATTAAAAGGCCAAGTTATCCTTCACACAATAAATAATAATTAATTAAAACATATTCACAATTTATTTGTAATTATGAATTAGATTATATTTATTCATTCATAATATTTTTAAAAATGAAGTTTATAAATAATCATAAATTTATTGGTTTTCATAATAAAAGAAAATTAAGTACATAAATAGTTTTCTACGTTAAATAAACTGGCGAAAATAGCTACCAAAATAATATGAAATGTATATTTTTTTTAGGCTTTCTATTCAAATCAAATCTTTTTTTTTTCTTTTCCTTATTTAAAGGCATGGCAACCACTGAGAGTCATTATTGCCTCAAATACTGTTGTCTATCATCTTTGTAGAATTTAATGTTATGCAAGATAAATATTTTTCCAAATCAAATCTTTAATCAAAATGCATACTTCAATAGGATTCGATAATTGCAAGTTTCGAAAGCACTACAACTTATAGCTCAGACAGTGGTTGACAAATGACAAGCGATCCCATCCAGCCTGTTAGCTAACACAGCTCGAGTCACCGCTCGATTTGGATGACTCAGCTCATTGTGAGTGGAAATCATCTCTTCAACTGAATATATCAAACCTAAATTATCATCTAATCGGTAAAACTTATCACCACATTGTTTTCCCTTGTTAGAATGTAAGGTGGTTGTTACCCTTGGTCCGTCAAGGTGCACCTCTCAAAAAATATTCAAGGATTTGTTATGTAAAAACCTAACCCCATAAAAAAAAATTTTAATAATAGATTTTTTTTCTTCCGAATATTGTCAACATGAGCATTAATAAACATTAATAACCACAGAACTAATCTCATACTCTATTTTTTTTTTAATTCTTAATAAAATATAGAGATGTTGCAATTTTTGGAAGGAGGGAATCAAACATAAGAAATCACATGTTATTGCATGTACGCCAGTATTTATTAAAAATTACATCAATACTTCGGGCTTACAATACCATGTAGTTACACTAGACAGCTGGTATCTCATGAAAAGAGTAGGCACTAGTACGCACTCCTGAGAAATCCACTATTTTCTTGCTTCAGATTTTTTTGGACTGAAATATCTATCGGAGAACAAGGAGGGTTTAAAAATTCAAAGTTTCACGTTGGTAAAATGACAATTTTGAAATATTTTTCCATGTCTTCATTGATCATGATTCGGAGAAAATTAAAATATATATACATAATTGAAAATCATTTTATATTAATTTGTAATATAATTT
>KZ810097.1:0-33245 GCA_000696205.2 Oncopeltus fasciatus
ATGTATAAATGAATTGAAAACTATAATATTATCTGTGTATTGAACTAGTAGTTTGCTGGGTATTTATATTCATTACATTTATAAATTTGTTTAAACATTAAACAAATATCAAAAAATATTATCAGCATATTTGTAAACATGAAAAAATGTTTAATATCAAATAACTATGATAAGTTTGTGCCAAAATAGTGTTAATTCTTTGTTTGGTGTTCATCTATATTCCATTTGGATTAAGGGTTATAATATAACTATATTTACATATTCATATACCATTCATGCATCTTATTAGCAGTACTATCCCTCATTGGGTTGCCTACCAGATATGTTCTGTTATAGGTTAACAAGCAAACTGCTAAGTGTGACTGCCATACTTTCATCAGAACACATAACAGTTATCCTTCCACTTCCACTCTTCTCCATCTCGGTCCAATTTTCAAATGGTCAGAATACTCAGGTCATCTAAGGATATTGTTAAAAATAACTAACATGCCATATCTTGTCCCCTACACTATCCCTCTCTACTTTTCAATTATCCTGAGACTTTTATTAAATTTATTAACACAAATAAAACCTGGAGAAAATCCCTGTCTAAGTCAGATTCTATCCAGGCATTCTATTAAATTCCATCACTGGTGGAGATCTCTATACCACCTCTACACTGGGTTTTAAATCTCCATTTTTTTTTTTCATACATGCAGCTCTCAGTTCAACATTGTTGTAAGCCATTCTTCCTTGCCTAACACTTCATAAGGGTTCTTCTCATTCTAGGTTTGAAGACAATTAGAAATCCTCTTTACAACGTCTATCTAAATTTACTTATTTTCCCTCTTATCTATTTGTTCCTTCATAAAACAACTTGTGAAGGTTTATTTTAATTGACATAGAAAGAACATCATTAATAATAAGTCAAGAGTAGAGGTCTAAAAGATAAATAAAATTTATTTTCATGTCTTGTTTTTTTAAAAATTTTATTTAAAGAAACTGTTTCTTCTTACATAAATTTTATCTGAGAAGTTTTTCTTACTTTTAGGTTATTGAACCAATTAATCATCTTTTGGAAACTGTAAACTTTGATGCAGTGTTTTACTCTTTGGATTGGCATCCAAGTGACCATGTTTCATTCATTGATAATCTAAAACATCGGAAAGTTCATCCATCAAGTGCAGTAAGTTGATTTTTTTTAGTTAAAAATAAAAAACCTTGAAACAGTAGTTTCAGTTTTTGTATTTGTATTTGAAATGTCTTAATGGAAAAATAGGATAATTCCACAAAAATTAAGGATCTATCATAAGCTCAATGATAAATGTTATAATTTTATAGGTCACTGCTGAAGAAGCCCAGACTTATGATACTGTCACATTTGATGGACCACATCTTATGAAACAGAGATTGTGGCCACGACATTGTGTACAGGATTCATGGGGGGCAGAGCTTCATAAGGATCTCAAGGTTAGAATAGAATATGAATTAGAATAGAATATATGTGTCCAGAAATATAAAAATAAATTAGAATTTGAAAATATAATGTATATATTATACATCATTATCAATAATACATCACTATTTCATTAAAAGTGTGGAACCTAAATGTATAATATTGTAAAAGATAACATATGGTATTTAATATAATATTATATGACACAATATCTCATTAATATCATACTATTTATATAATATAAACATAATGACATTATATATCAATAACATCACAATATGCAATCCTATTATTGCACATTTATATAACATCACAATATACATAAAAAAACTCACACACTCATCACAAATATATAATATAACTTAAATTGTAATTAGATGAAGGCTGTGTATAATTTTTAAAATTTTATTTAAATTTTAATAAAGTACATTTCATTTAAATTTAATAAAGTGCAAAACTAACCCAGCAAACACTAATCTTTTTCCATAAAAGAACTTCAAATGTATGTTGGTTTATAAATTACTTTTTTAATGAGTCAAATAACAGTTATCCCATTTTTTCTGCTTAATTCTAAATACACTGTGTCTAAGTGTATGGTATACATAGTAAGATCCAATGGTCAAAATTTTCATTGATTTAAAAGGACCTTTGCATGATGACCTGGCATTTAAATTAGACATGGCTCTAATAACCTATTTTTGTATTTTTTTAAAACTAAAGCTTCTTTACTGTTTCTCCACAAGGGTGAGACATATAACTGATACCTAAATATTCCATGAAGTACTCTTACTTAATTCTTTATTGTTTAAGGTTCTTTGAATTCATTATTTGTATTGTGTGTTTATATTATCATTATTTTTGACTTATTTTATTTTTAACAAATAGACTGAAATATTTTATTATTTTAATGTTCCACTTTTAAAAAAAAAACATTATGCAGTCCCAATACATATATTTACTGCAGCTGTAACCCTTTTATCTTTCTTTGACTATGGTTAGCTCTTATTTGCAGTCTCTTAGACAAATACTAATATTAAGCATGAAAGCATTACTTTCTTGCTTAATATTAGTATTTATTCTTTATTTTACATTTTATTTATTATTTATCAATTCATGGTAGAATTATAATTAGGGTTAGAAAAGAGGTCAATTCAAAATTTTTCTAGTTTAGTTTTAATGCAATGAAACCGTGTTAATTTCAAAATTAATTTTATTTATCGAATTATAAACCAATGTTGAGAATAATTTAAAATAATTTATCACTTTTACTGCCTTAAAATTTTTAATTCATAGTTTTTATTGACAATAAGTTCAATTTCTTAATTTAATTTTTTTTTAGACCAGGCAAAAATTAAAATATTAACAACAAAATATATCTTTGTACTAATCATAATTAAGGTTTCTGTAATTAACATGAACCCTTAAAAGGATATTTATGGCTGCTAAATCCATTTGATTATAGAACATCTCCCTCCTCCCCATTACTCAATTTCAGATGCATGCAGTAGCTCCTATGCCATATTTTATATATTGATTTAAACAATTTTAGAACTAGAAGTAAAAACAGATGTACAAGTATATAAGGTTTGCAAAATTTTGAGCAGACCACAACTTTTAGCTTCTCTTATATAGTATCAGTGAAGATTCGAAGACATTTTTTAATAATATCAGTTTGAATAGCACAGAATAGCTAAAACTGAGTAGTGTAAAGATTACAAGCTATTTCTCTAACCAAATGGATGCATGTTGATTTTGAGAAGATTCAGAAAGGACAAAGATTTTATGATAAGCCAAAGTCTCTCTAAATCTTCAAACTGTTAAAAACCACTTTTGGAAATTACTTGCAGGTGTTGAGAGAACTTAATGAAAAATAAAATTTTAAGACTAATTAAGTTGGTAGACCAAACCTTCAAGACATAGATTCCTAGAGATAAGCTTTGAGATTTATATATAATTTTACAATGAATCTTTATAATAAGGTAAGTGGCCTTTAACCTGATGTTTGGAAAGTTCATGACTGATATTTTCCTTTAAAATACTGGAATTTCCTTTAAAAGCAGCCAGGAAAAGGATTTTATGCTCCCTTATAAAACCTCTAGTCTCTAGTTGGATCAAATAGACCGTGATCTCTCTTTCTTCTAACAAATGTAAAGAATTCAATAACTGTCAAAATTTTAGAATGGTTTACATTATTAATTTTTTTTTTTAATTTATTCATCATGTGGTATTATTTTTTAATTCAAGCTTCTTTTGATTTCTTAATAATATATTTATTCATGTTTGTAAATTATTGATTTATGTTTTCTTTTATCATTGTTTTTACTACATTGATGCAATTTCTTGTGATTTTTTTAAGTATTTGTCCAAGTTCAAAGTTTAGCACTCAGAATTTTTAAAATAAATTTTGTAGAGTATTAATGAAGGTCAAAATTAAAAAATCTATCTTTATTTAGGTAATGTGACATTTTTTAATTTTTTTATAGAGAGATCAGGAAGATAGATAAATATATTGAGGAGAGCCCTGATCTATATAGTGGCTTGAAATAATCTAGTATATAACTAAAAAGGCCAATTTTAAGGGTTTTTTTTTTATCTTAGGAGAACCAATTAAGGCTCAACTGAGTAACAAATTGACTGAAATAAAAATTGTGAACACAAACTTGAAGTATAATACTTTCGTTTCATTTTTAGTCTTCATGTGATTTAAAAAAAAGACAAATCTCAAACTTTAAGATAAATGTTTCTGATATCTATTTGCATAATATTTTAATTCAATTTTGAGAAAAATGCATAATAGATGAATCGATGATAATGATTTGAAAATGTAAAATTCTGTTTGATAAAAATGGCTTCATTTCAATTTTCAAAATTCTNTTAAAATGCTTCTAATAATTATTAAAATGATTTTTACAATTATTGTTCATGACTAAATTTAAAGCTTAAGTCTACTTAATGTATCGCTTTAATGTATCGTTATGTACTTCAATTAAAATTAATGTGTAAATTAGAGAGAGAGAGAGAGAGAGAGAGAGAGAGAGAGAGAGAGAGAGAGATAGAGAGAAAGAGAGAGAGAGTTTTTAACTTTTTGTTTTTTCTAATAGTCTAATACCAGGTAGGCAATAGGAGAAAGAAAACAATTAAGTATATTTAAAAGAACTAAAAATCGTACCCTTCCATGTCTCTCACCAATAGAAAATGCTCATGTTGATAATTCAGGTGAAATAATATTACAGGGCTTCAGGGTTAGAAAGCAATTTGATGCTGTCAGGAAAAGGTTAGGGGTGAGGATCATGCAACCATCCTGAGATATCTCTAGCATTGATTATTTGACGTGTTAATTGCCATTAGCTCTTTTGAACATTCTCTTCACACAGCCCACTTTGAAAAGAGTTGAGCTATTTTTAAAATAGTGCTTTTAAACAGCATTGCAGGTTTGTGATAGGACCTAATTAGAACAAAGAGAAGTTTCAAGAGGCAATGCAACGATTTCTACTAATCCAGATTTGTTTTAAAAGTTTTAGTTGTACTCTATTGCTCTTTGATTAAATATATTATTGAACAAGAGGATTAAATTCATTTCTAAAGAATGAAAAATCATTTTTGTCTATTTAAATATGTATATGCTTTCAAGTGTTTATTATGATTAAAGGGAAATTTTTATTTTAATGAAATAAAATTGAAGCAATCCAAATATTTTTAATTGAGCAACAAAATCAGATTATTAAGTGGAGGTATCTAAATGGAACACAAAATAAAAACATTTGTATTTCACCCACCCTCAGAGTCAGTTAATTTTTAAAAACAATGAAACCTAGTAGATAGTTCTTAAAATCAAAATAACTAATATAAATTAACCTTTTTTGTTATTAAGGTAGGTGGCTCACCAGACCCTAGAAGAAACTTTCTGTTTATTTAAAACTAAATTTAATATAATAAATGAAATAAAATATCAATTTTTAGTTATTTATATTTAGGGGGATATTCAATTATAATAATGTAATGATCATAATAATCTGTAAAATATTTATGTAGAAGTGCTTTAATAAATTATAAAATGTGATTAATTAGTTGTGGAAATATAATATGAATTCTAATCTATTTGAAACAGTAATTAATAATCAATACTTCTTGTTGGAAGACAAAAGGTAAAATATAAATGACAATAATTTATTCCTGTATACTTTTTTTATCACTCAACTAGTTTTGCATTTTTGCTCTAAACCCCCTCAACATTTTCTTTCAAAAATAATTTTAAGGGCTTTCAATAAAAAACCTACATTAAATTAAAAGTCCCGGCCAACAATCAAAATTTCTTTAACAACTTTCTTAATATGCATAATAAAAGAATATATAATATAAATGAAATNTTATTAATTAAATATTTAAATACATTTTTGTAACTCAAATAATGATAAAGATATTAAAATTTTGTTCCCCACCTGAACCCCCCTCTCTCCCCTGACCCATTTCAGCCATTAATGAACTACTCCAATGATTAGCAAAAAGAAGCCTAAATGCTGAATTTCATTTTATTACTTTTAAAAATTATGTATGCTAGAACAATTAAAACAAGTGTTTTGTCTGTGTAAATTTTAATGGAGCATATTTTTAGCATCTCCATTGTAAGATCAGTTTAGATCCAATGAAATTTTTTCAAAAGTCGTATCATAGTACTAACATGGGTAACCATTTCTCTGCATAAATAATATCTAACTCTTGTTTGGTTCTTGATCCAAACCTCTTCAGTCCATTGCTTGACTCTCATCTGAAAGGTAGTCTTAGTATATTTTCCTTCCTCATCCTTATACATCGACTATTCTGATTTTGTGAATATTTCATTAATTTAATATAATGGTAGTTTGATTTTATTGTTTTTTCTTGATATGTTTTTAACTAATTTGAAATAATTCAATTTTTAAAAAAATTGTATTAATGTTAAATATTTAAGCTTTTAAATACTGTTTGTTAAGTTGTTGGTTGATTCCTGGGCTCTGAGGATGAGACATTGAGTCTCGAAAGTGCTCAGCTTTCATTTAATTTAATTCCTAATGAGCTAAGTTTAATAGTTTTCATTCCTTAAAATCTATTTATTATTTTTACATTTTATGTTTAATGACTATGTTCATTAACTATGCCTGTTTTAATGTATCCAAACAATTTGTAAATGATGTTACATAAACTGTTGTGATATTAATGCATTTTTGTAGACATCTACTGATCTACTTCTTGTATTTAATAATAAAGTTCCTTATTTATGATTTAAGAAGCAGTAAAAAGTTTGAAATGTAATTTTATAACCTTGATATTTAGCAAAATTTGTTCAAGATGAGAGAGGTTTTATTGCTAATTTGTACGTACTGTGTTTGATAGCAAAGTTATAACATAAATCCTGCTTTGATGTGTATTTAACTTTTTTTATTTTTGTAATGGAGTCATACAAATATATCTAATGTTCAGAAAATTGCATTGAAATTTCTACATCTTGTGTTTATTTGTAAAGATCCTTAACCCTGTTTTAGTAGATAGTTAATAATGTAGTTCCTAATTCTTATGCTTTATAAAAGTTTTTAAACTTTTAAATGATAATTAGGTAAATCCTTGTGATATTTAGCCGATTCTATAGACTATCTATACACTATGTATAGATTGTGTGTTTAATAGCCAAGTTCTTTATCTAAACCTGTTTTAATATGAAGAAAGAAATTTAAAATTATGACATTATGGTTAATGATAAAATTAAACATTAAATTTATTAGATTTTCCAATCTCTAGAACGTCCTGTTCATATCATTATTTTTATTTTGACTGACTGATAACTTTTTTTTAATTCTGTTTTTAGGTTGTCGAAAATGCAGTGAAAATTTATAAGGGAACCAACCCTGAAGTTGATTCTTATTCTGTATTTTGGGATAATAAAAAATTGACACAAACAACACTTGTATCACAGCTTGCTCAAAAGAATGCAACTGACATCTATGTTTGTGGGTTGGCATATGACGTCTGTGTTGGTGAGAAATTTTATTTATGCCCTGCTTAAAATTTCATGACATTCTAAAAGTAAATTGAAAATAAAGAAAATATTTTTCTCAAAAATTATATTTCCTTTTTTCTATTATTTATAGATATTTCAGACTTTTTACGAGTAAATGTATTAGATAAAATCAAATTATTGAGTTTTAATTTTGAGAGCCTGCAGAAAGTAAATAAAATAAAATAGTGTGCTTGTGGTTGTGTTTGCTTTTATAACCCTATAAAAAAAAAAAAAAAAACTAGTTGGTACTGCTAAATTATCTTGGAGATCAATATTTGCCCGTCTTAGCATATCCTTAGTAACATCAAGTGTCCGTTCTTCTATCTCTTCCTTTACACCTAAAACACCAAATTATTAAAACATTCCTTCTTCATTAAAAATTAAATTTGCTCCTCTTGATTTTTCACTGTTTCTTCCAAATCTTGCACTTTCACATTTTTTAATTCGTCTATCTTATCTCTAGTGAAGAAACAATTTTAGTGAGTTGTTGGCTCATTGCATTAATTTCCTTTCTGTTCTCTAAAAGAATTTCCTAATATATTCTGCAATACTGTCCATTATATTATTAATGATGAATTATTTGACAAATTGAAGAGGAAAGATCAGGATTCACGAGTTGATACTTGCCGAATATGTACTTTGGAGTGGGGCCTGCAGTTTCAATCCTGTCACTAGCGCAGTCTCCCTGCTGTTCTAATAAATGCAAAGGTTTCTACACTTCTGTACGGATTTAACTAAAACTTTATACTACTACCCTGTTTCATAAATATAAAATATGCAAAAATTCTAATTAAAAAACCGCCTAAAAAACTGCCATGTCAACAACTAGCTCACAGAGAGATGTTCACTCGGCCAAGTCCCACAGCAAACTCCTTTTCAAATAATGTATAGTAACTAAATAAGTATTCCACCCTCTCCCCCTCACCAATATTTATGTAATTTATATAATACATATGAGCATGTATATAATAATAAAAGATAGGTGTTGATGATGATCTTAGTAGTTGAGTATCTCAAAACTACAAACAACAACATTTAAGATTAGTTTAGTGGAATATTGGTATTTTACTATAAACCATTATTTTGATGATGAAATTTAAAAATTTTTTTTATTCTATTTTATTTCTTTTAGGAGCCACTGCAGTAGATGCCTTATCCATTGGCTATAGAACAATTCTTATTGATGATTGTTGCAGAGGTGTTGATTTAGCAGACATAGAAAAAACTAAAAATACTGTCATTAATAACCATGGAGTGATTATTAATTCAGACGAGGTAAGAGAGTTACTTTTATAGAGCAGAAATTCTACATCAATGTTGAAATCAAGCTGGATGGATGAGTTTGCCAATCCAGTCAAGATACAGGAGATGAAGGAACTTACCCCATCCAATCCTTATTTTGACCCTTTCATCTGTCTCTTGTTCTCATATGGGAAACAAGCTTTTGATTTTTTATATTCTATGCATCTTGAAATGTAAACAATCAACGAATTTTGAGGGGATTCATGACTTTAATTATTTAAATTTATTACAATACATTTTTTATTTTAAGAAAATAAACTATTAGAACAAATTGAGCACAGACTTTTACTAATTGGCTAGTGTTCAAGAATTTTTACCTTGGCAATAGAGCACTAAACTTTCATTAATTGCAGTTTTTAAGTTTAAGTTCTGGCTTAGCCAGAAGAATCTATTCGGGTCTTATTTCTGGTCTGCCCTGCATGGTACTGAGAGTTTGAATCCTGGGCATGCTTTTATTCAAGAATAAAATTCTACCCAGCATTATAGATGTTTAGAACAGAGTGGAACACACTCCATATTTCTTAAGTGATTGTGAATCTATATTCTCCATATTCCCTGGTGTTCTGTGAAGAGATAGCAACCCTATCCTTCACATAAATTCTTCTAGCAGTAGCCTAGCTTTAATTCTTGATAAAATTTCATTCAAAGTGGGACTCACACCATTAGAATTGTGAAACCCAAAAGAATTCTTCAAGCTTAACAGGTTCCCTCAAAAAAATCAAATATTTATTATTGTCAATTTTTACTTCAGTGTATAATTACATTTAGAAATTGAAATAATTTTATTTAAAATTTATTTAAATCAATCATTATTAACTTGTGTAAAGTAAAATAAATCTTTAAATTGGACTGCAATATTATGTGCTTTACATTTTGAGTCTTCATGTGTTAAATATAAAAATATTATGTAATAAGTAAATATATAATCAGAACTGTGGTTTTCATCTAATGATTTGTCATATTTTTTATTTAAAATACATATTTAATTAATTATTTTAATTAATTAAATGTATAATGACAATTTTAGTGGAAGAAAAGTGAATATACTTTTGGGATTAAATGAGGACCTGGTCATTTGTTCCAAACAAATAGTAAAAAAAACTATATAATAGAAATAGAAAACATCAATTACAAATAAATATAATATGAAGAATGTTCTTTAACTGATAATAAAAATAACTAAATTTATCTTGTATTAGGAGAGTCTGAAAAGATCTTCCTCTCCTGTCCTTTACCAGGTATCAAAAGGTGTGATGATTCAACTAGATAACCTCTTAAAAATACTTCTTTGCCAATTTCTAGAGCTTGTTCAAAATGTAATGGGGAGGCTCTCAGAATGGAATGTCTTAGCAGAAACAAAGTTGGGCTTCACTAAGAACACAAGTGCTGTTTTACAAAGCTCATAACCCATAACCTGTGATCTTACCCTATCTACCCTTACATAAGGATAGATGTAGTATGGTTATTAAAAAAAGGGAATGTGAAAAGGCGCATGACTAGATGTGTATTGTGCAGAGATCCTAAAATATACCAAGGAAACAATTACAGTAATATTTATGAACCTTAAGCAGATTTCAATCAAGTATTTAATTCAAAACCATTTCATGACTATAAAATTAGATACTATTTCGTGCAGGTAAGGAAAGAAGAAAAAATTGAACAAGGTTTTTTCACAATTTTCTTTATTTTACCTGAGTTCTTTCAAGAATATAAATCTCATTGTCAGAGGTCAGGAACTAATTGAATAGTATTAAAATTACTTTATAAATAACATATCAAAGCATTATTTTATTTTTTAAGTAGAGACTATTTCATGACTATGTCTAAAGAGTTAAAAAATAGTAAAATTGTCAAAAATGTTAATTAATAATATTATCACTTATATATAAGAACTGATATTTTGACGATTTGTATTATTTAATACTGCTGAATTTTATATTTTGACCTATCAATAAATTTGATATTTTGGCTTCTAATAAAAGCAATAGAAATTTTAAAAAATATTATTTTGTATTCTTGTATTTCCTCTCCCTCTGTGGTTCGATCTTGAGGAAGGCAATTGAACCTTGGGTCTATAGATACCCCCATGCACTTCACTTCCTATTATAGCTATAATAACTCTCTGATATAATGAGTATAATAACTACATCATCAATGTTTAGTCCTGGAAACTAACTTTTATTCATATTTCCCTTCAGAAAGTGTCTTAGTTTTCAGCAAGTTTATTTTTAAAGCACCAGTTTCTAATTAAGGCAGTGGCAGTTGCCATATCTTCCTCGAGTATTACTCTTGAGGTCCCCTCAACCAGAACCGCTAGGTCATCAGCAAATACAATGGGCTGGAAACCTGCTGCTTCCAATGATTTTAAGAGAGGGTCCATTACATTCCTCCAAATTATTGTTGCATTTTTAGGATGGAGATAACCTCTGCTTATTTCTACCTTAATTTTTCTGCTAGGTAGCTGAGCATAAGTCCTACAACCATAAAAGTAGTTTCTCGGCAAACGATAGAGGTTTCTTCAACATTTCTATCAGTTGGTGAATTGCATCAGTACAGCACCGTCCTTCGACATATTGCCTTGGTGACAGCTTTCAGAGGAATGGCTCAAGCCTGAGGTAAATGAGTCTCATCAAGATTTTTTGAGCAACATTCAACAGACATATTGGCTGGTATTGTTTAACCATGGTTTCTGTCTAACCAGGCTTTTCTATTGTCACGATCACCATAATTTTCCATAAGACAGGAAAATCCTTTGCTTTAGGCAAATACTGTAAATATAATTAGGTGATTCAATAGAAGTATCTCATACATTTTTCCTAGATCTCTATGTGAATACCAACAGGGCCAGACGCTTTTCCCATGCTAGATTTATCTATCGCTCTTTCCAGCTCTTCTCCATTCCAGGGTTCTACATCGGATTGCCAATTTCAATTCACAGCCTGTCAGCTGAGTGTGATATGAAGCATCAGGCGAAGGGTTATCTTGAGCAGAAAAGGCTTCCTGTCCCTGAGGAAAGGTTTTACTGCCTCAATGTTCCAACCGCATACTTATAAGGAATGTCTCTCGACTCTGTTACTTATCCAAGAAGTTCCACCTTGACTTACTTTTTCATTTTAAATTGCTAAACCAAACTCTCTATTTTTATGATAGTAAACTTCCTCCATTAGATGTTTCTGCAGTGGATTGCTTTCCCACTGAAATTTCTTCCAGGCTTTTTAAGTAGCCCTTTTAGTTTCCTCTAGCTCTGCTCCACTATGCCTTTCCTCTTCTATAGGCTCGATATAAAGGCAACATTTCTTGCACTCCCTGTTCAAGTAGTTAAAGGAAGTTCTGAACATCTGACTCCAGGTCTCTGCCCTCTTCAAAAACAGAAAAATGCCCCTCTAGAATTTTCTAGAATGGGATTGAACTGGGCTTATTGATCAATTTTGCCATGTGAGCGATCATTGTTAAGTCTGTACATAACTCTTCAGTTGCTGAGACAAATGTTGGTGGGGACTCCGATAATTTACAATTACAAATTTATGTCCTGGGATAAAATCTTTAATTTGCATTTTCTCTTGATTGGTGGCTCTTGATCCCCGTAGTGTTGAAATGAGAATTAAAATCCCCATCACGACGTTGTATTCCTTCCAGGCTTTAACATGTCCTCTAGGAAAACTGAAAACTTGGCATAGACGCTGATGATATCAATATCCTTCCCCGGGTTGTCTACATTAACAACAATTTTCAAAGTGAAACCCCCCTATTAGATAAGGAAAAAAATGAATAAACCATATATTATTCTTAATAGACAGGGCATAATGACCTAGCTGTGATTGCCCAAGAACCTAATCCTAATCCTAATCTTAGATCAAGAAAGTACTGTCATGTAAAAGAAAGAATAGTGAGAATAACTTAATCATTATTGTAATATTACCCCAGTTCACAAAAAAATAAAATAAAAATACTGCATAGGAGAAATAAGAAATATGGTCCTTATATGGAGAAATATGGTTATTTTGAAAGTTGTTCAAAAAGATCTCTAGGAAGGTTGAGTGGCCCCTCGTCTTAATCTTCTAAAATAAAAGGCTTATAGCATGCCCTAGTGCACTTACTTTTCTCCTCACTCTATATTTTGGCTTTTAAGAAAAAAATAGCCATTTCTCTTATCTCTGTTTCACAAAACCAACAAGCATGAAAAATCTTCTAAGTTTATACAGTTCCTCATGACAGACTATCTAATTTTATTTTATCTTATTTTATAGGTGAAAGGCATGGTAGAAGGTAGAGACCGGCGGCCTGAATTAGGCTATAAATTGGCCATGGAGTTGAAGAGAAAAAGGGAGGATAATGATGAAAAAATTGATAATGGCATCATTCGAGAGTAATGTTAAAGCACTGAAAGGGAATTTTGAAGTATATAAAAATAGGTTTATTCTGGGCTTCCTAGAAGTAACACTGAAATATAATAGAAATTTCTTATTCTGAAGAGCATTTATTTAAGCTCATTTTATGTTTAACCATACACTATGAAAAACTATTCCAAGTTTTTTTATCTCCCATGAAGGGATCTGCCCATTATAAGGCAAGGTTTTCAATACTTTCATGCTTATATATTTTAAATTTATTAAGTAAAATAATATTTGATGTGTTTTAAGTTCTATAATGGATGATAATTATGTTATTATTTATTCATTTTATAGAAGTCAAATGAATTTCAAGAGGATACTTATTACTCTTAAAATTTTTTGGCAGTATGTATCAATATACACACTCATTTTAATGATAACAATTATTAAAGATAATTCATTGACAGAACTATATTTTATTCAGACTGACAGAGAATTGAACTCTAGAGTTGTTTGAATCGTTTGACACATAGTAGATGATCTAAGACTTAATTAGAAGAAATCTCATATTATCTAATTTTATTTTTAAAAAAACTTAAAATGAGCTTTATTGATAAAATTATCAGTGTTTAATCTGTCCTTAAAATGCAGTAATTAGTTGCTGATTACTAGTTATAGTGATTATTTATAGAAAATAGAACAATATGAGAGAGAGAGCACTGTATTGATAGTGAAATAAACCTTTGTCACACGAAGTTAGTTTAATTGGGAAATTAAAAAATAAAATAAACTATGTGTTTTACTATTAATTTCAAATTTATTGGCTTAGCCAGGCATCAGGAAAGTACATTTTAATGAAATTAGAGTCGATCAAAGCTCTAATATATGCATTTCTGGTTTTCTTGACAATTTTGCAGCTTTATGTTGATCAAAGTCTTTAACAAAAATTTGAGTCTTGATTAATATTTTAGTACTTTTTTTTTTACTTTGGAGCAAGTGCCAACAATGAAAGTCCAAATAAAGCTAATTTATATTATTTAAAATTTATTTTATTTATTTATTTTAAATGATAGTATTAGGAAAAAAAGTATTTGATTATTCGATTAATTTTAAAAAGGATGTACTTTGATATTATTGTAATTATTAGCCATACCCATGGGATGACCGTTAATTTAACTCAAATGGCCACATCACAAGAGCAGTGATTCAATGATTTCTTTCTCTTATGGATATTTTATTCGATCTATTACTGAAGAAAGTGTCTAGTTAGTTCTTTCTACTCTTTTTTTTCTCTCCCTAGAAATTGGGCATTCTTGAGCAACCTCGTGTTATTGCTTACTGCCTCCTTAAATGAAACTTATAAATCTCCAAGAATCTACAGGAAAGCATTTGAAGCAGCTTTAAATTTTTAATTAAAAAAATTCTGTTGATCCTCTTATTAAAGATCTTGTTAAAGCACTTTAGAAATTGACCTGGAATTACTACAAATCCAAAATCAAGACTGTACATTAAGATTTAATTGGTAATTTAATTAAAAAAGTGTCCAACTCTTCATTGGTTTTCTAATAATTATTGTTTATTCATTAAGATACTTATTCTTAGTTTGATTTTGAGTTGTGCCGCAGTGGATACTTAATCATGAACTTAGTTACTTTATAAATTGTGTAATGAACCTAAATACATTTAAATTATCAAGTCTTGAATTATGTGTGTGTATATATATATATATATATGAGTGTGTGTGTGTGAATATATGTATATATACATATAAATAGCCACAATAAATTTAATTATGTATGTATAGTTAATCTAGCTATTTGATTTCATTGCTAAAGAAGTCCAATGGATATTGGCTCAACATATTCGAGGAATTTAAATCTGTTATTCTTAAAGAAATACTTCAAAAATATGCATTCTAGCACATAGTAAAATGCCTTTAACAAATGATTACTACTTATTATTAGTTATGAAAACAATCCAGGTACCAAAAGATTCTCATTAAAAAATATATATCATGATTAAAATCCTTTGACAGTTTCAATCCAAATTTTAAAAGTTTTCAAAGAATACAATAAAATTTGGCCTATTAGGATAAGTACAAAAGTTTACCTTTTGTTTATAATTTTGTCTGGTGTTCTCATTAAGTAAATTTAAAAAATATTTAGTGAGCTAACATTAAATTTTTTTCATTGTGTAATAATTGAACCATGTGGTATACATATGAAGTGTTAAGTTAGAAAGCTGTTATAGTTACTAATAATTAGAAGTATTAATTTATATCCTGAACACACACAAGTGCTCTTCATGTGATAAATTTAAATTCACATTTAACACAGTATTTATTTTTTTTTTTAATTTTTCCTATAAGGGACAAAAAAATAAAATTATAAAATAAGTCAATATAAGTTCAATTATTACTTTTGATGTAATTTGGTTTGACTTTTTATTTGTCCTTACATTCCCCTAAAATAATGATTAAAGAAAGACTGTTTTTGTTCATTACAAGAAGTATTATGAAACATTCAATTTTTTTTTTATAAAATAAGTAAATTTCAACAATTTATAAAATAAGTTTAAGTAAAGTTTGTTGGAAGTAACAAATATTTTTACTAATATGGGCAGTGCCCATTGATGCAACAAACAAAAAGAACTTTAAAAAGAAGGTAATGTTTTCAAATAGAGTATAATCGACATTTAATGAAATATAAATGTGAAGAAGCTATTCTCACTTAGAAGAGTAGTATCATTTGACTTATCTTAATTAATTGGATATTTCAATTAATCTTAATAAATTGAATACATTTTGAAATTTATTATATCAGAAAATGTTGAAGGCATACATGTTTCCACATCTAAAAACCTAGTATGGTTTTTTTTTTGTAATTTATCAGATTTTTCACATTTAAACATAAAATCAGCAACTTACAAATATGATAGTGCATAGGTATTTTATTTTCATATTAACAATTTATTGAGGAAAATAATTAAATATTAATTGAACGCATAAATTTTATTGATTTTCTTTGCTCCTTTATGATTTACTTAATATAATATTTTATTACTTTATCTATTTTATTTTATAGATCATTAAGTTTCAAGTAACAAACCTAAAAAAATTGATTTTGAATAAGTATTGAAAACTGATTTTAAATAAATTTATACCCTCAATTTTCTTAAAAATATGAAACAGGCCAATTTGATATGTCAGTCTTCTTAGTGAGTATTTTGCTTTGATTATTCATATTCAATAAGAATTATCAAATGTTTATAGTTTTTTATTTATTTATGGATTCCTGACACTGAGGTTGAGCTCAAATTTTCCAGGAAAGAAAATATGATGCTATTGTTTTTGTCAGTACTTATTTTTTTATGGACCAGAATAATCTGTATTCTTGTTAGTTTATAAAAAGGTTATGGGAATTAAATGTAGTTTTAATCTGTCCCTAATGTTCCTTTCTAAACTCTGATTTTGTGATAAGAATGTACTTATTTTAATTTTTATATTTTGATTGATGTATATATATATTTATTTTTTTTGTTAAAGTTGCCATGTAAGCTTTATTATTTTAATAAAGATTATTTAAAATAAAACTGTGTGATAAAACCAAAATANTTTGCACAGCAGTAAAATTAAAATAATAAAAAAACTTAATTTAAATTTAAATCATAAGATTTCGACTTACAGTCATTGATTGTGTGTGTGTGTGTGTGTATATTTATTTCAATATTTTTTCTGAAATTCACTTTGGAGGCCAATAATCTAAAAGTTGTATTTTTTTGCCCATACCCACTTAGTATGTTGATATAATAATATTGCTCTAATAAAATGTATAGCTACATATTAATTGTAAAATAACATTGAGTATGTTTTATTGGAATTCGAGAACAATTATTTTAAAAAATTAGGAGATAAATTTGTTGACTGTCAAGTTTGATGAAGAGAGGATTTTCAGGAATTCGGCGCTTGGTATTTGTAGAATTAAAAACTAATTTGTAACAAAAAACACTGAATTTCAGACCAAAACGCTCAAATAAAAACTTTTTTGGTTTCAAATTAGTTTTTAATTATTTAACTATTAAGACCAAATTTCTGATAAACCTCTCTTTATAATTATTTTAAAAGTTTTATTTGTATTAGGATTACAGGCAGACATGTTTCATTTTATGTTTTTGTTGCAGTAATAGTCTCAAGGGGCAACAAAATAATTTGTTCCATTCTATTTTTTTTTATTGTTAGTATAATCTTCAATTTAGAGCAATATTAGTTCATGAACTTATTTATTTGCTCCAAGTATATTTTGAGTGATTTGAAGTTTCAGGATTGTAATTTTTTTAATATCAAATTAACAAAATGGAAAAATCTATTCACAATAAATCTGGTTGTGACATCGAATTTGGTTAAGTAAGGTATTAAATGCAAACAAGTTACTTATAACTTTGAAACTAGTAGTTTTACTCAAAGAAATATTTCATATAGTGTACTCTATTATTTAAAAGTACACTCATCCCTTTGGAACATTGATAAAATTAAATGAGCTGTTAATATATTTTAAGAAATTGGAAGAACAATAAATAATTTGCAAGACTTTATTTAGATTCACCATAAAAAAGCATGCTGAGATCAACTTCATTGTCAGTGCACATAGATTGCATTTCCTCATTGACAGATAAATAGTCCATTAACTTATTCACAATCAGTTTGGGTAATGGGAGGTGGTAAAAAATATCTTCAGGCTGATAATGGTACATTTCATAATTTTCACTTAATGAAACAACTTTTACATTTGAATCTAAATGAACCATTTGTCTGTATTTATTTATCAAATATTTTGTTTCAGAATACCATTCCTGAAAGAAGCTTCAACAATCAGAAAAAGTTAAACATTTACTTCCTCATAATTTTAAGTTATGATTAAATGGATGAAATAACAAAGTTTCATTGATCTACCAAGTTACTCAACATAGATTGACCTAACTAGATTTTTAGCTTTGTCAAATGTTAGCTAAAAATAAAAAAATATGTTAGAATTAAACTGTGTAAAATAAAAATCCCTTATTATTGAAATATTGGAAAATTGATATAAACAGCTGAGCCAAGTTGTCTTCGGCCTGTCAATAGTTCTTATCTTACATGAGGTAAATTTTATTCTGTTTGAGTGTGTCAGGTTGTCTGAAAGATTTCAAGCCAAGACATATGAATTGAGTGGCATAAGTGGGAGAGGGTATCCAGCAAAATCTTCTAGCTTGTAGGATAATTTAAAAATGTTTCTCATCTAACTTATTTTTAGTCTTTTGGGTGTATTATTTAGGTGTGAAGTGTGATAAGCAATAAGGAATTTGAGTGAGTTGTGGTGCCCACGTAGTTAAGCATGAAATCTCATTTAGAGGCACCTTATCATTGAATCAGCTTCATGATTAGCTGCTTGATTTTGAGGGTGTGTGGTGTTGGTAAGTGAATAGCTGTGGGAATGTAGTCTGGTCTATCTTTTAAACCATAACAAGTTGTGTTTCTGTAAACCTACTTTTCTTAACTTATTTTATTTTGTCAATATTATAACAATGTTCTTTCGAACATAATACCCTCTAAAAACTAAAAACAAAACAAATTACTTCTTGCTTCTAATCATCAACCTGATCCACCTTAAACCTTTCTCCTATATCTCCCCCAATCAGATCAAGGCAAACTTGTCCACTGTTTAACTTTGTAGCTTCTGGATTAGTTGATCTTGAAAGGTTTTGCTACTTCCTTGCAGATAGTGGGCTTATAATCTGCCGATCCCCAAATTCATTTGAAGAGACGAGAAACTTGGGCAGATTCATCACACTACAACCCATTTTGAAGGTCGAGGTGGATTTAATGTGAGTTAATTAATGTGCACAAGTGGAACTCATCATAACCATCAAAGCAGGAGTCTTCCCTGGTACTGATTTTTAGCCTGGGGAAGCTATTTACAGTCATATAGCATACGAAACAAGCCCCAGTAACTCGATAATAAGGGCCATCAAGGTGGTTTTTTTGCAGTGTTCAAGATACCAGAGCTCCTATTCATGTATTGAGGAGGTTTGTGAGTTGGACTTTTAAATTATTCAGTGCAGAATTAAATTTCAGTGCAGTAGATCCACAGTGTGCAGCATCTACATAAAAAAATATAAATAAAAAGTTGGGTCAAGCTTCTAAAGTTACTCCTTTTGGCTTAATATGTCAATGTCCGGCATTACCAAGGAAGAGCTTTTCTACTTAGGGTAAGCAGAGATTGTTGACCCATAGAAAGTTTGTGAGTTAATGCCCTTAAATTTTAGGTGATACAGCAGCAAACTTGGAACTAACCTCAATGAGAAAGTTTATGAGATGAGTTTATAGCTACAAGAGCTTAAAACTTTATCTTATCTAAGTAGGAAAAAGAAAAATTAGAGCACCAGGAGTTCTAAAAATGACAGCTACTTTCTCAGAAGAATTCCTGAGCTAAGTTCTTCCCAAGAAAAGTTTGTTTATTAGTCACACTAGCTTCCTAATAATTCCTGAAGAAATGAGGATTTCTACTGATTCCACCTACTGTTCGCCTAGTAAAACCATGAGCTAAGGACTTCAAACAATACTGCTTCGTAAGTTGAAGGAGTACGTCTGCTTCTCACTGCCTCAATAGCACCACTTCTCGCCTAGCACTCGAAATATTGGATTCATTTTTTTCCAAAGTTAAAGTAGGTAAAATTATAGCTATAAAATAGGTTATAATTATAATGAATTAATTCTACCACTTGCATTTCATTGGGTGGTGACTTTCAAGTTAAATGCTGTAGTGATAAAAATAAATGCATTGAAAATTCAGGCTCCATTTTGCACAGCAGTAAAATTAAAATAATAAAAAAACTTAATTTAAATTTAAATCATAAGATTTCGACTTACAGTCATTGATTGTTGTATCCAAGCAATGATGTTGATACTGCCATGCTCTTTGGAAATCTTTAAAGCCACTCTAAGATCAGATAAGCCAGGAATTACATCTTTTACTTTTCTCTCGTAATCAAAACAGATAACATTTTTATATGCTTTCATATGAAGAGCTCTAAGTATGAAAAATTGTAACAATTTAATTAATTAATTGTAAATAATATATTATTATTAGGTCTATTATAAGACATATAATACTATACTTTGGTGACAACTAGAATTATGATTTATTGCTAATAGTTAATAATGTTAATCATAATAAGAATAAAAAGTTTTTGGTGAATGATAACAATAATTTGGTGTGACCCAAATTGTTACATTAATTTTAGAAGCTATACCCACTAATTATTTTTTTAAAAAGTATTTTATATATCTCTTAAAATATACTTAAAGATCAAATCTAAGTATTGATTGAATTAATACCCAAAAATAACTGAAATAAAAAAATTTCACCAAAAGATTATCTTAAAAGAAATTCAATGTAAAAAATTACGAGAGAAAATGAAAATCAATAGGTTTGTACCAGCGATTTAACCCAAACCCATTTAGGATTCATGTAATATTTATTGTGAAAGAGAGTTCCTCCTTTGTCAGGAATTTCAAGCATGCCTTTTTCAATTTGGGAAAACGAGGTTATCAGTGACTAATGTATAATTTAACTAGTTTTTTTTTTTAACTCACTACTTTTTTGTTGAGTAGTACATTCCTTTTTTTTTATTTGAAACATTTGGAATTGCAAAATAGTTTTATCTGCTATCAGCCAAATATTCCAACAACTTTGGCAGATCTTTAAATAGGTTTGAAACTGATATTAGATTGTTGAAGCACTTCAGCTTTACTCTATGTTTCACAAATCCCAGCCAACAGAAAGTGACATCCCATGAATATCCAAAATACATAAAAATTTCATAGATACTTGGTCTATTCAGTGGATATCTTATGGAAATCCACATTTAAATCTGAATCACTATATGATAATCTTTATGAAGTTATAAAGAAGGCTTTAACCAACCATATTCATCTTTATTAACTGTTTTATTATCTTAAATTATAAAGTCTTTATGTAACTCATTTATTGTAATCATTTATTAATTTTAAGGGAAAATATTTCCGTCTTAAAAAGTTGAATTTTGAAGATTTTACTCAATTTATACTATATTTTTCACTGGTTTGAGAAAACTGAGTAGTTTTATTTGTTTTGGTTTTGTTGATCTAGAGGGTAAAATATTCCCCAAAAATGCTAAAATAAACAACTCTATTAAATGTAAGACTTAAATTATGGAAATTAGACAAATTGCTAACATGTTCACGTAGGCTTCGACGGTCGTCAGAAGTGTTTACCGTTTCTTCTTCTGGGTTGGACCGTGTCAAATTGGTGTTATTTGCCAAGCTTTCACACATCATGTGATGGCTTCTTCAGGGCTGAAAAGAGAATGAGAGTTGTAAAAGAGAGATTTTTAAAATCCAGGAGGTATATAATTACCATGTTTTATACACCAGGTGGTGTATAATCCCGGCGCAGTCCGGTTCTTGGGCGAAGCCTGCCTTCCCATTGGTTGATACTGTGTTCTGGCGGCTGGTCTCTATAGTAGTCAGGTGGCTGGTCACTGAATGGTTGGATCCTCTTGTCAATTAGCGTTGGTTTCCAGTTTTTGCTCAGTCTGTATCCTTCTTCTCTGTTGATTTTTTTCGGATTCTTGGTTATTTCAATGGCTACTCTGATGACCTCTCTGTGCGTCCGTGTTTGATGTCTGCAATGTGTTCTTTGAGACGTGTGTCTATCGTCCTTCCTGTTTCACTGATGTAATAAGTTCCGCAGGAGCAGGGAATCTTGTAAATTCCTGGAGTCCGAAGTCCAAGTTTATCCTTAGGTTTCGAAAGGAGGTCTGTTATTTTTCTGTCCGTGCTGAACGTTGTTCTTATCTTGTGATTTTTGAGTATTCGGGCGATCTCCTCTGTTGTCCCTTTGATGTAAGGGATGGTCACTTGTCCTTGGAATTCTTCGGCTTCTCGTTCTTTATCTTGTGATTTTTGAGTATTCGGGCGATCTTCTCTGTTGTCCCTTTGACATAGGGGATGGTCACTTGTCCTTGGAATTCTTCGGCTTCTCGTTCTTTTCTCTGTTGTCCCTTTGACGTAGGGGATAGTCACTTGTCCTTGGAATTCTTTGAAGAACGAGAAGCCGAAGAATTCCAAGGACAAGTGACCATCCCCTACATCAAAGGGACAACAGAGAAGATCGCCCGAATACTCAAAAATCACAAGATAAGAACAACGTTCAGCACGGACAGAAAAATAACAGACATCCTTCCGAAACCTAAGGATAAACTTGGACTTCGGACTCCAGGAATTTACAAGATTCCCTGCTCCTGCGGAACTTCTTACATCGGTGAAACCGGAAGGACGATAGACACACGTCTCAAAGAACACATCGCAGACATCAAACACGGACGCACAGAAAGGTCAGCTCTAGCAGAACACTTCGCCAACACCTGCCACCACATCAAATTCGAAGACGCCTCAATACTGGCCCGGGAAAGCAACTACTATCGACGAACCATCAGAGAAGCCATCGAAATAACCAAGAATCCGAAAAATATCAACAGAGAAGACGGATACAGATTGAGCAAAAACTGGAAACCAGCGCTAATTGACAAGAGGATCCAACCAATCAGTGACCAGCTACCTGACTACTCCAGAGACCAGCCACCAGAACACAGTATCAACCAATGGGAAGGCAGACTTCGCCCAAGGACAAGACCGCGCCGGGATTATACACCACCTGGTGTATAAAACATGGTAAATATATACCATCTGGATTTTTAAAAATCTCTCTTTACAACTCTCATTCTCTTTTCAGCCCTGAAGAAGCCATCACATGATGTGCGAAAGCTCGGCAAATAACACCAATTTGACACGGTCCAACCCGGAAGAAGAAACGGTAAATTGCTAACATGTCTTGTCATTCTCTTTAGTAAATTTTTTAGTTTGGTGAAGACAAATAATGTGTAGAGAAAAATGATGGGCTAAGTATTCCCAGGAGCACATCAGAAATTTTATTGGTTATTACAAACAAAAACACACAAAAAAAGAAGCACTATGTATAATCAGGTCTTGATCCAACCTGATAATTAGAGATACCTGCACACTGTTTGGGTAAAGAGTATAGATTCTCTTGTACAGATCTATGCCCTTCAGGCAGTCACTTATGGTTAGATAGAAAGATGACTACTCTAGTACAACAAAGGTTTTATGCCTAGACGTCCATTTTACATTATTGTCTCTAATGGTGGTTCTCAAGAGGCTGTTGAGTTGCAGAGGTAATCAACACAATTTTGTGCTACTGGCAGATTTGCTTTGAAAAAGTGTCTGAGCAACTGTGGAATTGATGGTGGAAGAATATTTTCTATAAAAACTACAACTTAACTTCAAAGACAACTTTATTGTGTATTTTAATGTTTAGACACTTACAGTGCTATGAGTATTAACACATTTACAGTACTGTGACTTTTCTAAAAGTTTATTACATTACTATACCTCAAAAGGGCAACACCTAATTAAGAAGCTATATATTTTGAAGTACAGTGGCAAAATGAAAATAATTATGATTATTTCATAAAATATATATATCACATATATTTATATTTTCCCATATATTTCATCTTGAATAATTATTTCATATTTTCTTCTAAACTATCTTATTTATTCCTCCTTATTCTGGTTTTATGGCTGAGGATGCTCTTTATATAACAATATTCAATTTGCATTTCTTTATATAAATTCTCTACTATATAAAGCACAAATTTCTTCAACTTAGAGTGGAGAGAATATGTCTCAGCATTTGTAAAAAGGTGACTTAGTCAATTTCTTTTAAATGTATTAGTGAATTATCAGTTTATAAAGTATGAGTTCTTTTAAAAGAAATTTTATTTGAAAGTGATAATATTATAAAGTTCACAGTTAATCTTGATAATTAACTTTATACAAGAAGATAGTTCCTGTAATTTCGAGAAAACTATTATGTACTTTTTAAACGACAGATAATATGATTAATTTATTTGTTTATATTTAGTAATATTCATTTAATAATAATTAATTGCCAAATTTTTCTTCATATTATATGATGTTCATTAAATTTAAAAATTATGTATAAAACAGTATAAAGCTTTCCACAGCCGCATCTCGAAGAACCCTGTATAATTAGAGGTTAATAAATTGAAAGTTTATTGATCCCTCATACAACTCTTTCTCTACTGCATTGATGAACTATTATTAAACACCTATCTATGCATTAAATTAAAGCACCTACAGTAATAAAATATTTAACATTAGTGTAGAGACTCAACTCACTGAGGCAACAAAAATAGTTGTCGTTTTCTGATAAGTCTTTCAAGAGCATCCACTCTGGAGTCTAGTTCCATTTGCATTTCAGGTTTCATTTCATTATCCCTGTCAATACAGTGGACAAGCCACAGGAGTTCTCCTTGTATAAGTTTAATTGTTGATGGTATGTTTTCCATTAGAAATTCATTCCCATCATGTGGTTTTACACGCCATACTTCTGCCTCTTCAAATTCTTTTCTAATAAAATTAAAAAAGAATCTTTCATTAATAGCCAAATTTTGGTTAATTAAAAATATGCAATCAATCACTTTTAAATGATAGTTAAAGCATTGTAATATATATGCTTCTTAATTGCTTTTACTCCCTTACAACTACCTCAGGTTCAGGGAAAATAATTATATTATATCTCAAAATCTGATTTCTATAACCCTTTATTATTCTTTTTATAAACTCTGAATTAATAAACTACATGTTTCACAAACATATCAGTCTGTGGCGGTTGTAGTCTTTGTACCCCATATTTCTTTCGTACATTATATTTAAAATTAATGAACAAATTTTTATGGAACTCTACGAGCATTTTATTTTCTCTCAAGATCAAACATTTATCCTTATTAAAAATTATATCCTTTATAAAAGAAAAATTAGTCTTTTTACTTAGAAGAAAGAAATTTTTGGAAATTAATGTTTCAATATTTATTTTGTTTCTTAAGTTACCATATAGCTGCTACTTATCAATCCTCAAACTACACTAATTTTTTTGGTAGTTGGCAGTAAAACTAGTAGTCTCCTAGTTATGAAAAAAACGGAAGCAACATTCTGATTAAATTTTCAGAAAACCTGAGTACAACTGCCATATATAACCTACTTTTGTTTGATTCATTGGTTCATTGTTGATCACAAGTCGTGTCATAGTAAGAACATGAATAGCTTAATTTCCCTATAGGAAATCAGCTAATATAGGAACCAAATTAGTTACTCAGGCTTTTAATTGCAAACCCTTGAAATAATTCATTTTTTATAGGGGTAAAGGGGGTTTAGAGGCTGACCAATATCATTATATCTTCGTTATTTGAGCTACAAAAACGTGTATAGAACACAATAGAGGTAAACTATTATTTCTAACCTTTATATTCTAGAAAAATTACAGTATGATTAATATGAAGCATGAATGATACATTTTAATGAAATATACCTCCTCAAAAACCAAAGCCTCATTAGAACAAGAAATTTCCTGGCAGAGGTGTTGTGTGCTTTATACTGAGGCTTAGAATGTTCCTTATAAATTAAGTTCACTCGCTGAACCATTTTAAGTGGCTGTTCCATACAATAGCCAATTTCTGTAAGAACTAGCAAATTAAGTTGGAGGTACAGCCGTTGAGCTCTAGATGACTCAAAAGAAGAATAGTCTCTATCACTTATTAAAATGTTGTGAAGAATAATTGCTAACTCATTCAATTTTTTTTGATTGGCCTGAAACATAACATGATAAATGGTTAAATGATGAAATAAAGTTTTGCATTAACAAGTAAATAGAATAAAATATAAGGACTAATAAATTAGTTATTAAATTTTACAAATAACATTTTGGAAATGTCATTAATATTTTAAAGCCAAAAACCACTCATTCTTCATCTTGGTGCTCATTTATCACTTAAAAATGGTGAGAAGTCTTCCTGAAAATTTAATACTCATTGTAATTTTTTCTTTCTGTTCTTAAAACTGTTTCTTTCCCCTGTTCTTATTTATTATATAATTATCAAAGTTGTTAATTATACTTTTTTTTTCTTATAAGCGTCATGGAGAGTGGTTACCATCTCATTCTAAACATTTATGGCTCAGGAAAACTATTATTTATCGATAAAATCTTGCCTAGTACATGATTGCGAGACCTGAACGAATCCCATGGCCTACTACACTGGGGACCCAATAGTAGTTTTTAATTTCTATAAATGAAGTAGAGGTTTTTTTAAAGTATTACTCTAGGTTTTTTAATGTGTTATAATTTTAATATAATTTACTTAAAAGAAAGGATGTCCTCAGTTCATTGGATTATCATGGATTATAAATGACCACTTCTGTCTGTAAGGTCATTTATAGTAATGGTGTTATTTGAGTGGCCACTCATAACACACCTCTCTCTACTCAAGTTTTGAGCATTCCTTGCTTTAAGGCTGTACTTGCCGTCATTTTATCTTTTACAAATTTCTCACTGGTAGGTCACTGAAAACTAAATTATGCGGGTTTTTTTCAAATTAACATACAGGTTTTCGGACTTAACTATGAAAACTGGAAAGAGTATTTCCATATTACGGGTCACTAGTGCATCGAAGGACGGATGTTTTGGTCAGACTGTGACTGGATTATTGTTCTAGCTTAACTATATCCTCTTTCATACTCGCTAAAACATTCCAATGATCAGAGAGTCTTACATGGTCATACCACTGAATCCTCACTTATGTGATTTGTTAATTGACGGATACATGGATCTCAAAATTCAATTCCACAGCTTGAACCTTAGAAAATAGCTGGAATGGCAAAATATTTATGTGAGAATGGGTTTTACAATTGCATGAAATATTCTCCACTTGTTCTCCCTCAGAATATTCAGATATTTCCACAGAATGATCTACAATAACGGATGAAGCATACAAGTAGCTTTCCTTGCCTCCATCACTTTTATGAGTGCTTTGAAATTTGAGGGTTCAGAGGGCATAAAAATATTACTCGATCCAACCCCTGCTTCCAGCCTTTCACAGCACCCGTGAACTGCTCCGACAGCCAGTTCCAATTATCACCCAATAAATGTCACTCTAGCACAACCGACTCAGCATTCATGAGTTTTAAAGCCGACCTTCATAATAGCATCCACATACTGCTTCTTGGCAAATCTTTATAGGCCTTCTCGAGATCTACCAAGACCATTTGGGAAGACCCTGGTTATCTTCCTGGGACCTATCGATGAACTTGGCAAAGAGCAAAGATATTATCATTACCCTGATAATGCCCTGTTTGCTCTTCTGGGGCTAGAAGATAGTTTCTAATTTGAAGATGTCCAACATTCCTGATCACGAAGAATTGTGAGCACATACCCTTGCAGTTCCAATACAGATACCTATCATCTTTCATATACATAGGTGTTATAACTCCAGTTCTGATATTCACTGGTACTTTTTACCTCTTAGCAAATGGTTAATTATATTAAGTTAGAGAATTATCATTCTAACTCTTTACACCTTCAGCAGCTTCCTTGGCAGTTAATCTCTGTTTCTTGATACCTTAAGGACTCAACCAGCTCTTCTTTGGTTGCCTCAACTCGTCCATAATGTACGGCCTGCTTTCCCTAAGAAGACTTACACTTGATGCATTTTTAATGATCATTAACTTTATGAATTAAGACCATTTATCCTTCTAGGCATCCAAATCTCCCTAACCCCCCAGAACTCCAAGGCTCTATTGTTCCCCAGGTTATTGCCAATTTGCTGGTAAAAACTCTTTCATGCAGCATTATTTTTAATCACTTCTAGATTCTTCATCTCCTTATTAAGACTCCTATAGGCCATTCAATTGTCATCCAGATCAGATGGTTTAATTATATCGTCTTCTTTGCATCAATCACTCGTACCATATCCTCAGACTATCAATCAGGTTCAGTCAGAAGATGAATGCATGAAGTGTGCATACTTTTGCCTTCCCTTCAATACTTATGTCAATTATCACTTTTAGTCTTCATCTATAGGTCTATCAACCTCCGCCTTCACACATTCTCCTTTCTAAAGTAAAGAGAGAGTACATCTCAGCCCTTACTATATGATGTTCATTATCCCACACCTCTTCTCTGAAAACACGCACATACATATTCCATTAGAGCTCTTCATTGATGGTATAAATCACGTAGCCCAAAATAAAATACTGAAATCCTGGCTGATGGAAACATTTGTGTTTAAATAAGGTATCGTGCATCTTGAAACAAAGATTTGTAATAAGGGGCACCAGGGTAGCTCATGAGATTGCTTCAGATCTCACAATCATGACGCTGTGGGTTCAAATCCTATCCAGAGCAAGCTATTATCATTAAATAGAAGTTTTTCCTGAATCATGGATGTTTAGAATGGGATGACAACCTGTAGACAGACACTCCCTTCATGACCCCAAGTGGTTGAAAGGGAGGCTAACTTATTGCCTGTACCTATTTTTGACCAAAAAAAAAAAAACAGCTGTCTTAGGTCTTTGATCTCGGGGAACATAAGCAAAGACAAATTATTTACTATTTTTATTCTCATTCTTCAATAATTTCTGTTTAAAATTAAATTAATGAAATCAACATTGAGTACCAGATGAGTGAAATAAAAATTTACAACACTGGCTAAAACCTAGTCAAAAGTCGACTTGAGTAAGCATTGACCAGCATGATATTCAAGAAATCATTTAATCAAACTTATCAAATGTCTGTTTAATAAAGGCATAGACAGTGGAGGTTGTGATCTTTTATTTTACCCACCTGTTATGAAATACTTTCAACAACCAGCAATATTAAGAGAGGAAACCAACTGAAGTCTTCCATTCTAATCAAGCAAAGCTTGTAAAGTTAAATAAATATAGATAACTAGGATATAAAACTCACTAGGGTTAAAATCAATGGCGGATAAATATATCGCTCCACATCACAGGCTCTAAAAGTAGCAGCTGCCCTCAAGGTAGCTTTGGCAACTTCTGCTGTTTTATGAAGTTCTCCTCTATATAATCTGGAAAATACGTGATCATTCAGTATCTTCCTCAGTGCTAAATAAGCATTACTTTCTGTTTTTAGGTATCATTTATGGCTGAAAGAGGCAGCACGTTCCTTGAAGACAGCACTTGCAGTTAACATAACATATTTAGTAGAATTCATGCATTCAGTTATCAAGTTACCAACCTTACTACTTAAATTTGAGTTTAATTGTGTGTATTTTGTGTGAAACTAAAGCATCGTTAACACAGCCCAAGAGTTTTGCCATGTCTTTGTTATTTTGTGACAGCATATTAACAATAATATATGTACTGTGCCAGTGGTGTAGTGGCTAGTGTGCGACTCGTATACTGAAAGTATTGGATTAGCCTCCCCCAGTCTTTTTCTGAACTATTAGTTACAAAACCCTACCAGGGTTCACAGTAAGTCTAAGAGAAGACTGGTGTTGTCTTGTAGTATGAAAAAGAACGACCACTTCCAACTCCTGGATTTTGATATCAGTCATCAGTCAGTCTAAAGGCGACTAAGGAGACAAAATAAATGGCAGGTCCTCAAAGGTTAGCAGGTGTTTGGAGCAGGTTTGGTCTGCCTTAAACACCTGCTAATCCTGCTGATGAAAAATGTAGGCAAAGAATATTTTTTAGGACCTGTTAATTTTGTCAAAAAGTATAAGTGAAGTCATTCTTTATAAGTCTGTATAAAGTTTATATTAATAATAAGCCAAAGACTTGCAAAATTTTAATTTGATATATTTCAAGTTTAGGTAAACAAATAATATGAAAGTAGTTAGTCTTTTTATTTTTTCCCTTTGCTTTGTTACAATAATAAAATAAATAAGTGGGTGCCAATTTTTTTTTATAAAACTATAAATATGTATAATTTAATATAATGTACACACACATGCACGTAGATACATGTAAGTGTTTGTTTTAGTGTATATTTATGGAAATAAATATTATGTTCTTTATCATTCTTTATACAAGTGAAAACAGATTATCCGTCAAGCAGAAATGGTGTAAGCAAAGCCGATTGACAATTTTTCATTTAAGAAAGTTAATTAAAATCTGGCGGTATTTCTTTCTTTATTTTTCTTTTTTATAGAGTGCCAACAAACCACAGCTCTCAATCTCTGAATAGCTCACATCAGTTATCTGCTGTAATGTTTCTTCTGGTATTTTTGAAAATGTTGGTCAACCGTAAAACTGATTGGCAGGAATTGATAGTTTTCTTTCCTCTGGACTGAGCCCTATTCCATCTGACCCTGCACCTGTGTACAAATACTCATTATAAAAATATGAGTAATAAGCATCGGTGAGGAACTGAATTTGAGCCGATATTTTGCTGTTTTTTTTTTTTTTTTTTTGCATATACTGCTTGAATCTGCACTTCCCAAAAAATGGAACTAACATCTCGAATAGAAATACTTAGGCTCATAGGGCTTAACAGTTTTTCCCAAACCTATCAAATATAAATGAAATATATGCTGCTGGATCGTCTGTTCTTCTTGTGTTTCTTGTTAGTGGATTATCAAATTTTAAAGCTGCACTTAATATTCTGAGCCACTTTGCTAACTTGACAGTCCAGAAAATTGGTCTACCTGAAATCCCAGTAGAAAACAGGCAATCTTCTTTGGAAGCTCTGTAAATGGACACAAGTATGTTTCATCAAAGTTGTTATCTCGGTACTTTCCACATAAATTTTTCATATTTTTCGGGAAACTTTGTTGATCTCTTGCCAATTATTTATTTTGTCACATGCAGAAATTTTTTTTATTTGTCCATTGAACAATTTCATCTACTATATCTTATGTATAAGACAATCCCAGAGCTGCTCAGGTGTAGGATTGTCTCCCAAAGCACTAGCAGGGCCTTTCAAGCCTGGTGTAACAAGTCTGTATAATAGTTTTTGTAGTTATATTATTGGTATTGGGGTTAAGAATGCCACTCAACACTATCTGCTGCTAAATAAGTCTCTGATATCTCAGGAGAATTATTCCTTCAGCAACTCTTGCTATTTCTTCAACGAATTCTAGTGTACCTATATGCCTATCTCTTTCATCACTGTCACTGCCACTATCACCATTGTAATCTTCCCCTGAAGATGGCTGATAATTTGCATCACTTGCATAATCAACAGAATCAGTAAGCATAACCTGGCAATCGGAACCATCTCCTTTACCCAATGAGCATTCTTTCTCAGAAGGGTAATCATCATCAAAAATAATTGTGTGTACCTTTTCTGCAAAAATTTGGATCGTCAGTGTGGAAAGTACTAGTCGTAGTAGGAAGATTAGTCATTTCTGTAAGGTAGAAAAAATAGAAAGGGAGTCAGAAAACCTCTCGGCAAACTAAGTGAATTTCGTGAAATAAGGACACATATGTTGATACTAAATATGTACTCAAGTACAAACTACAGAAAAATATGAACAATAAGTCAATTTTACCCTTTAAAGACATTAAGCATACAAGGTGTCCTTTTGACCGGCTAGTGAGAAAACGTTCTGCGTACAGTATGGTCTATCGGACTGGGGAATGGCAACTATATTTCAATACCTAATGAACTACAGAGAAGAGTAGCAAAAAACAACACTTACCTCCCAGGATAAAGTCAGGAGGATACTGAGGAGGGGAGAGCCCTAGCACACTCCCTCAGGGTGAGGGGGGAGAAAGATGGCGGAGTCCCCAGTCTATTTGACCGGTGTACTGCTCCCGGCTAAAGCTGGTCATTAATTTCTACTTCAATCAGTTTATAATTAAATCAATATACAAGAGCAGCTTGCTTAGAAAATTTATTAAGCATCTTGCTGACAGAACTTTTGAAGTAAAGCATATCTTAAAAAGTTTGTTCTATATTGAATCAATGTTATTATTCTAACCAATAATTTTTCCATGTCTTTATTAAATGGTGGTTCTGAAGATGAATACATGTTATTAGGAATATTATCAAAAGTATTTCAAGTTTCAATTCATTTTATCCTTTGATTAATATAAAAAAATTTTATATGCAATACAATCATCCAAAATTATATAGTAATTTGTATATTTCAATAAATAAGAAGCTAAAGCACTTATGGGTGAATACTTTGCTCTCTAAATATAAGTAAGAAATTAAATTTACAAGCAAAAAACATTTACCTTCCTTTAAAAATTGTAGTAAATAAAATTCCTAGATACAAAACATCCCAAACGTCTTTTTCTTTAAAAGCATTGCAACATTTCTGGAGTGCTTCTTTTTCTATTTTTTTTGATAGTTTATATTTTCCTAACTGTAGGCAAACTTCAATATAAGTTGAATAGGCTACTGATAGGATATCAACTTTGTTTACTATTCTTGCATATATTACAGCAGTTTGAGCTGCATATTCAGCTTCGGCAAAATCACAGTGAATCTAAAGTTTCAAACAAACAACATTAAGTTTGCATAATTAAATCCATGTAAATCAGAGTATTATTTTCACTAAACTCAGCCTCTCTGAAAGTTTTGTATGAAGTTATAATTTTTAAATGAAAAAGAAAATATGGTAGCACTGAACCATAAATAACATCAACCAAATCTTCAGTTTCCTATTTATTTGTATAAATTAAGTGCAACTATAACTCATTTACCATAAATATGCCTTTTCCTTTTCTCTAGCTAACTCCTCTTTGAGTCTTGTTTGACACCTCTCACAAAAAGTGCAATGATATTATTATTTTATTTTTCATATAGCACCTTTAATTCTATTCATGCTACGTACAAATGATCCAGATACTTACAAAATGAGCTTGAGCAAGGCTAGCAAAAGCAAATGACAAAAATCCAAATCTATTTTTCTGTTTTTCTTTCCAATTTTCAGGTAATGCTTTTACTTTTAAAAGAGCCATGGTTATTAGATGAGCAAAATACGTGAACCAATCAACATTTGCCGCTGAAGACAATTCTATAACACCTTGTCTCATGTAGCCCAAATAAGCACAGCAAATGCCTAGAAGATATTTCGAACAAAAAAAAAATAACCCTACATTATAATTTATAATTGAACCATTATTAAAAATATTAAAGATGAATAAAATAAAAAGAAATAATTTTTTTTTTATTAAACTGTAATAAACGTTCTAGACTTTTCATCATATAAAATGATAATA